>QYTT01083606.1:0-13247 GCA_006980735.1 Dasypogon diadema
TGATTTGATGGATTTAGCTAAAGTTGATTGTGGGAATGTTCATTATTGACTCGGCAAGATATCAGGGAGGTCGTTAATGAACAAGCAAAACAATAGGGGTCACCGACTTAAACCCTGAGGAGCGCCTCTTAAGATACTGGTCGAACTAGAATGGTCAGAATGAAAACCAGACCGCCACTTCGACAAATATTTATTCTGAAAAATATACCGCAAAATTTACTTGTACAGTACTTTTTGCTGAGAAAGCGGTCGATAATCGCTAGGTAATGCAAGCGTAGCACACTTAGGCAAGGGTGAGACTATTGCATTTTTCATATCTGTGGGAACTGCAAACAAATAGGATACTAACTGATAACGACAACAAGGCTATTGAGAATAACTGGCATCAACATCTTAAAGAATCTTGTAGTAATTCCATCGGTTCCAACAGAATTTAATTTGATAGAAGCAACAGCTTCATCAGGAAAGACACAGCAAAAACTGAAGACATCATAAAATTCGTTGCTATCGATCTCAGCACGAGTTTTTAACAACGCCGTAGATAGTGCCGTAGCAAAGTGTTCATTTTAGATCTTCAACATCTAAATTACATGAAGGGGGGTCCTTACCATAAACATCATTTTATATTAATATTTTTTACGGAAACACATAAAATTTTATCGAGAAAGGCATTGTTAAAAATAGTGATTTTTCTAATGTTATCAACAATAAGGCAACGAAAAAGTCACATATTTAAAGATGTCAATGCTAGTTTATTTCGCTTATTATTGCTATTATTATCCTGTTTTCTTGAAAAGTTATCATGTTCTTTTTGATTGAGAAATTTTTTGAGCCCCATAATATTTCCTACATCCCCTTCATACAGAAGACCTGCCGTGGACAAAGTCAGAGGATAATTTCAACCGAATAAGCGAGAGAGCGTCACTTTGTCTTATCATCATTGAATCTTGTTGCTCATATTACAACCCAGCTTTTCTGAGTTAGTCAGCAGGTCAGCAATTCAGGATAGTTATTGCCAGACTTTTTATTACAAAAACAATTTTTAGCTACCTAAACAAACGAACTTCAGGCAATTATATCAAGATTCTTCATAGAATTGATGAAATTTGGATCATTCATATGCTTTCACGTCTACGGTCCCTTAAAAATCCCACTTTTTAACTTCTCAGCGTTCAGCTCCGAGAATTTTCATTTTCCACTTTTTGAAAGTCTTAACCTAATGGTTCATAATAGATAAGACCCATCTTTATCAATGAATTGAACAACATTTTGTGTTGTCTAGTGACCAACGGTGAGTTAATAACATTTTGTTTGACAGGAATTAAGGCTTCCCTAAAAGCTGTTCACTTTTGACCAATGTTCCGTATACAAAGCAGAGATATTTGATATAGCTATCTTGTTGATCGAGAACGCCAGAAATCAACCACTTATACTCCTAACATATAATTTTATCCATTACAAGGGATATGGTTAGATATTCTTCTTTCATTTTCGTTGAATGTATAGGTACACAACCAACCCTTTGTGAAAGGGAACACAATTAAAACTACATTTCGAGCAGTTGGTAGGTTCGGGCATTCTTAAACCCATTTTAGTCATTAAACCTTGAATATTATTAAATTGTTCTTTTCATAAAGTAAAGGAGCAAACCCTTTTCGTTAGTATAGTAGCGATCTGTAGATCTTCAATTGAAAAGCTAATAATTCAGTCATTTTTGAAGGATCGAGATCTATGTTTAAATCATTTAATTCGTTGGGAAGTTGCGAAAGAACTTTAAAAATCTAAGTCACTACCTCTACTGTTACGTTGCACAATCCTCTCACTCCTCATCTGTGTGAGTACGTTCCTGGGAAGTTAATGACTCAATCCATCGCAACTTAACCTTTTCCTGACGACAAATTTCAATTCCGTTTTATACGTGAACTAAATAAATCCACCTTTGGCTTTGAATTCATTTTTATAATTTACGACATGCCCGTGGATTTTTTTAAGCCTCCCATTTACCCTAATTGAGACTATTCTGGTATTAACTATGACAGTCTATATGATGAGTGTTTCTCTCTGCTCTGGAACGAAGTGTTCTTATCGTGTAGTTGATAAGGTAGCCCATTTTACCGAGTTAGTAAAAAACCTCTATGATAAGTAGGTTCCTGCTCGCCAATGAAAAACTCGCTCTGGTAGCTAACCCTGGTTGCAAGTAGTAGACTAATTGCTGAAAAGGATTTATTATACCAAAGATATCGACAATATCACAGGCAAATTTTCTATAAAAAAATCGCAGTAATTCCTAATACGTGCTCGGCTACACGGGAATACTTCAGTTCCAAGCTTAATCCTGGGCCCTATCACTGAATACGATTCGATTAGAACTAATCGTAAATCGTAAATATGGCATCACCAGATACGATTTTTCGTCAAATGGTAGGACCTGAATCGTAAAATCTTACGATAGCATTTGACTGCTCGTAGATATCAAACTAACTTGAAAAAACTCATGAATTGTTTAAAATTGAAGTAATATTTATAGGAAAAAATTTATATTTATGGCATATTATATGTTTGCATTTAATAAAGGGCTACAAGGATAACACACTAGCTGTTTGACACACTTTTAAAATTAATGTAGAAAATGTTAGATATATGTAACGGTTGTCTTTTAGATGGCCTTATTATATAAATGTGCATTCCATTCAACAATCTATAACTCCAGAAAATCTGTGCCTATCATGATTCATCATTCTTAAATTAATTTTCTTCGTTTACACTGGGTATCTGAATATATTTAGGATAGATTTCCTACCCCACAATTTTCAGAACGGCATTTAAAAGAAAATACCTCTAATTGCGACATCCCTACACAGAAGTCCTGATAGCTCCCTAAACTGGAGGGATGAAAGATGACCGACTTCGTGGTTTAAATTCTTCTTTCACGTTCTTAAACAGATTTATGAAAGCATCTTTCATAAAGTTCATAAAACTAGAAAATAATAATCTTAATGGATTATGAGATAAAGCGGACCACTTAAATCAATTTACTTCGCATTAGATATTTTCAAATGATTTCGTGAATCTTTTAATTTACTATTTTCATCACAGAGATTTCTTTCTTAATTTCGCTGCTACTCATTGCAAACAAAACGAAAACATTGCAAGTAACAATAAACACTAAAATATAGTAAATAACTTCCTTAATTGAAAATGTTAGGATTATCTGTAAAAAAATCTATCTAAAGTTCGCTGCAACTCTTTTTCAAAACAAAATTCACGTTGTTTTAGGTGGCACTACCATATCTAGCTTACGATCGTATTCCATGATTCCGAATCAGAATCGAATCGAAAACATAAATCGAATCGTATTCAGTGATATGTGCCCTGAACTCTTTCCGAAAAAACTGTGTAAGACGTTGCATCAACTCGGGGTGCATGATAAAGAGTCTCAACAATGTAACCTGGATCCTGACATTCTTAACACCTTTCTTACCTCAATGCCGACATCTGATACTAGTAAAACAGAACAACAATAACGATCTTTTACATTGTGTAGAAAGTGATTTTGCCTTCATATGCATTGGTATTACCGAGTTAATTGCTGCCGTCAACGAATACTATGGGCCCTCATAATATCCCTCCTCGTTTCCTTAAAAATATTTTGCCGTGCATCGCTCCCGTGTTGCTGCTCATACTAAGACTCAATTCCCTTCACTATGGAAACGGACTGCTGTTGTTCCCATACCTGAAAATCGCTCAGCATCCGAGCCAAAGACTTTCTGACCCATCAGATTACTGTGTTTCCCATGACAAATTTTGGAGAATTGTATGTACTCTCAAATTATGGAGTTTTTGAACCAAACGAAACTTTTATCGCACTGGCAATTTTGTTTCCGATCAAAACACAGCTATGAGACGGCTATACTTTAAGTAGTATCGGATATCAACGACACCCTTCATAACGATCATATGAGTGCGTTTGTGCTACTCGATTTTAGCAAGGCGTCTGATTCCTTAGATAGATCATAAAATGTTAATGTGCAAACTTCGCACTCATTCTAGTTTTTCCAAACTGTCGGAGTCAACAAGTCAATTATCAGGAAGCCTTTTCTTCTTGGCTAGGTCTCACTCATGATATGCCATAGGATTCCATACTCGGTCCTTTGTTGTTTCGCGTTTTCATTAATGACCAGCCTACTCTTTTAGTTGACGCTAATATATATCTGAATGCTAACGATTTTCAATTCTACCTGGACGGGCCTATTGGTTTGTTTGAGAATTACACATCTAGACGAAATGATGGCATATGCAGAATTTACGACTGGTCCATGTGCAATCACCTAACGTTCAACCCAAGCAAATCTATTTGTTTACTAGTTTACAGAAGAGACATCGATTTAACTGATTTCCCGTCGAGTAACTTATCACACCTTACGTTGAATCTGCAAAAAACTTGTGTATTGAACTTAACAAATTATTTACTTGCTGTAATCATGTATCTAGGGTTTTAGGAAAGATCTGCAGTTGTCTTCATCAATTGAGATTTACGGCAGGTTACTTGTCGTATAACATGCGTTTGAAGCTAGCTAAAGCCCTTATTTTATCCCATTTTATCTTTGGATCTTTAATCTTCCCAAAACTTGATCATGTCTGTGACTTTCGATGACACTACTCGATATATTCATGGTCTGCCCAGATTTTCGCATATTTCTCCCTACATTGTTGTATCTTTCTTAGGTCGGCCTTTAGAAGTTTATCTCATCCATCTTAGACTTAAATTTCTGTACAATTTGATTTACACTACACAATCGAGTTATTTGACTGATCGCTCTTACTTTGTTCAAGCTATTCGCAAATGGAATACCTTGCCCGTGAATATCCAACATTACACTTACAAATTTCGTATTCATTCCATTCAGAGCTTTTTTTTTTAAATAATAAATCAAATGAAAACTAGTTTTTAAATTAAATCTGGTGATAATATGAAGAACCCAAAAATTGTGGACGAAAACATCCCAGTTGGGAAGAAGTCAAATATTCTTTTCGAATTGTAGAGCATATTCTATGGTTAGTGTAAAATCATTCCATATAAATACCTACTTCTAAATTTGCGAACTTCATTGCACAATATCATGGAAAATATCCTATGGTCAGTGCCCAAAAGACCGGCTGCAAACAGCAAGACCTTTTATGTCTGGAATCAGTCGGCGTCAGAAGACCCAAACAAATCCGAAAGGGATAAAAGTCAGTCGCCCGCCCAAGGAGCAAAATCATCGTCTCGACTTAATGTTACGCAAAAATCTTATCGATTGATTTTGCCGAATATTACGTAAATTGATTTGTTTATTTTATTTGACAATAGAAGACAATTTCTAGTACCGAGCTGATTGGCATCCTCAGGTGAGGAGGAGTGAATCGCAGAAGATGTGTGATGCTGTAGCATTCGGAGGATAACCTCAGTTTACCCACTTGAGGGCATGGAGATGTATAAAGAGGGAAAGCTAGAAAAGCACAAAAAGTTTGATAGATGTTCTTTTAGACCATTCATCCCCTCACAGCAGCAGGTTGCCCCCTACGTGTATATGTAATAAACAAACCTTGTCTTTTGTTTAACTCCAGGATAACCTTCGGTTCAGTTCCCCGGGATGTTTGGTTGGATAGTTACCCGGAACGACGAGGCAGCTAATCGAGGTCTGTGAAGCTATTGTTAGGTAGGGAAATGATAACCTTGATAAAAACAGCCAATACTTCTTTTGTATGACAACTGGTTCACACACAATCACAGATACTATTCCGCGGCAACGAATTGCTTCGATTTCACTTCACGGACCCTAATCCGACACAGATTTACTTCACCTCTGTTTTAGATACTCGCGGCTGAGATAATTGAACAAATTAACCAAGATTTACTTATTTTTCTATTCACATCAACCGAGCTTTACTGCAAAAGGGCACTACACCGACGTGTGATGCTCCGAGACACGTTTTGCAAAGGCGACGGTAGCTTTCAGACTAGTTTGAACTTCGGGGGCGACTGCTTCACAAGGCACTAACAATTTGAGTGGGTGGTAGGCGTCCGTACCAGTCCATGTTCAACAGGGGAAGAACGAAAAGCTTTCGTTTTATGTACCTCCAGCAGTGGAATTCTAATGCTGCAAAGCTTACCGAAGGACTATAGTCTATAAGGCTCCAGCTATTAAGCATACGGTTGGTTGGTCGTAACTCTGTAAGACCGGCTAACAAAGTAAACAAATTATATCTAGCAGCAATCACCAATTTCGATAGGTGCAAATGATGCAATTATCGGTAATTTTTTCTAGGTAACTTTAATGAGCTTGAATACGGACTACCAGTTGGGAGGGGTTTTTTAACAGAAATTTAAAAAATCAGCTAGAAGTGATAAAAAGTAGTTACTTCATTCTGTTTAAACATATTTGCATAAATATTGCATTTTTCCATTAAAGTTGCTCATACAAAAAATACGTTTTGCAAACTAAGGCTCAACACTTTTATAGGCCATAAAATTGTTTTATTTTAGTTCACGCTTCTTAGAAGAGGAGTCCATATAGTTATAACAGCTCATAAAAAAATTTATGAGTCTCGATCCCTAGGATGTCTACCACTATGGGAACGGTGTGTTTAGTACAAATTTACATGTGTTCCGGGGTATTTTCACATAAATTTAAATTAAGGCAAAAGCGTTAAAATAAAATTATGTAACTGCACAGCCTGCAGTTTATCTGCATAAAATTTTATGTGAAACCCACTGAGGTATATCCAAATAAATAATTATATAAACTGATGGGATAAACAGTGTGCCACAAAATCATCTTAACTACTGAGCTTGGAAATTAATCGACGAATACGGGAGCTGTAAGCTATTTATTTTCTATTTAATTTTAGAGCAATTAATTAAGGAATATCTTGAATAAAGTAGTAAAATGAAATATTTGAAATTCAGGAGTTCGAAAACACTTATTTCCTACCTCCAGGACAAGGAAAGCCTTATTCTTCTGGTTCTTTTCCCGCTTGGAACGAAAGAGAATGAAAAAAATAAATTTTTGTTCCGGGAACAAAACCAATTTTATAATAAGTTTCCGTCGAACCGATTTCAATTTGTTTTGGTTTCGTACCGAACAAAAACTTTATCAAACAAATTTTTTGATTTTATTTAACCAAAATCATTTGGAACAAAAAGAATTTGGTTTTAGGAACAGCTCTGCAACCTCTGATTATATGTAACTAGTTATCTAATAATAAGGAAATTCCTCTATTATACTTTGGCTTGGATAGTTTTTTTATTTGATTTTCTGAAGCGCCACCACCTAGTTTAATTTTATCCTGGGTAATATAAATCTTGAATTGGTTACATTTTCTAGTACTTAACTCGCACAGCATCAAACTTTTTACAAAATTATATACTAAAGTACACGAACTTTATATTTTATTAATGACAAATCAATTTCCATATTTTCTTCGAAACCATTACTCTAATATTTTCATAGCACACCTCAATGACAACTGATAATCACTATAAGAAATACGGAAGACCGGTAAAATCGTCAGATCATGAATGGGAGACCTGCAATCCACTCTTGATCCTAAGTAATTGTCACGTATGACAGAAGTTATTCGAACCGAAGTGGTTAATATTTTTATTTTTTTCTAATTCAATTCCAAATTATTCATATCATTTTTCACAAAATGCTACAAAGGCCTTAAGCCAAATAAGAATTCGTGATTTACAGAGGATTGTAGCAGTGCCATGAGGGTCAAGAAAGCTGCTTTCCAGTCCTACAAGGCGAATAATTGCCTGGAAACAAGACAGATCATTAGCAAAGCCAAATTCCAATTCGACCAGAACATCCAAAGAAAGATATTTGCATGCCCTAAATGCAGCAAAGGTTTCTGATCCCTTGTCAAGTCCGTCAAAAACAATTTTACCTCCTCTTCCTTTCCACCCTTCATCTTTACGCACTCTTTGGATAAGGCAAATGTACTAGCAGCTAATTTCGATACAAATTCATACCTTCCATCTACCTCGCAAGCAGCTCCTCCCTCTGCGTGTACTACTATCCAAAGGCTGCTTCATTTCCGCAAACGAGAGGTATATCAAGCTCTTTCGAATCTTGACGTGTCTAACCCGGACCTGATGGTATTTTACTTCTGCTTCTAATTGGCTCGTCCTCTTCTCTGGCTAAACCTCTGATAAATATATTTCATTTACCATATTCAAAACATATTTCTCCCACGTTCAGCCAGTTCCTAAAAAGGAAGATATATGTGATTCTCCTAATTACAGAGCAATAGCTATTGTTCAATTCTGGCAAAAGTCTTTGCCAGACGTAGATGCGGCTTTCGCTCCGGATGCTCAACTGGCGATTTAATGACGTTCCTTACTTACCGTGAGTCGGTGATAGTTGCGTTGGATATCTCGAAGGGCTTTGACAGAGTGTGGCACTCTGCTTTTTTAGTCAAACTTCCGACAATTGGTCTTGACCCCTCTCTCCTTATTTGGATTGGTAATTTCCTTTCTGACGGTTCAATTCGTGTTACTTTGGAGATGATACCGCCAAAGCTTACAACATCAATGCTGGTGTGCCCTAGAGCTCTGCATTACACCCCACTTTCTCCTTACTCTTCATTAATGACCTCTTGTTTCTTACCTCCAATCCAATTCACAGTTTTTCAGATAGCAGCACCCTTGGTTTCGTGTACTCATTTGGATCAGTGGCTTACTCTCGTGGTAGTGTCACTGATACTAATCGATCACGCACGATTGAATCACTTAACGGTGGCACTACCAAAATTCTCTCCTGGGCTGTGCGAATCATGTTGAGTTTAATGCATCCAAAACCCAAAGCTGCCTGATTTCCCCCGAAAAACTCCCAAATATCCTCCTCCCCTCTTCGTCAATGAGGTGAGTATTTCAAATTCTCCCAACTTGAACATCTTAGAAGTTCAGGTATCCAACAATCTTAGTTGGACGGATCACATCTTTACTACAGTAAAATCTCGATTATCCGTGTGCGGATTATCCGTGCAGCACAAACATTCTTCGTTTGCTAAAAATATTGCATTTTATTAAAAGAATTTACGTTTAAAAAATGTCCATTTGGCAACACATTGTTGGAGTAAGTACATATAAAATTCTGGGAAGCTCCTAAAACAAATGTATATATCCGTTAATTCATTAAATTCTTAATTATATTGCTTGAGTTATATGTATTCATTTAAATATAGCTTTGGCTTGTAGAATATGTATATATTTTTACTGTACATACATGTTTTGTTTATTAAAAGAAGCTTTTTCGATTATCCGTGTTTTTCGATTATCCGGCATTCCTTAGCCAAAAGTAGGCACGGTTAATCGAGGTTTTACTGTATTGCAAAGAATGAGATGAAGTGCCTGGACTTTCTGCATCGATGCATACCCCATATGACCTAGAGCCCATACACAAGTCTCATATCAGACCCAAATTTAAATTCAGTTCGGATATCTGGGCGGATGCTGGAAGTATTGCATTGTTTGTGCCAAAGGAAAGCTTTTAATTTCGTTGGCAATTTGCGATTACTTCCAAAATCGACTCTCTGGAGCATGGACGTAATGTAATGTAATACCTAATGCTCCTTTATCGCTACTTTAATGAAGATTGTTCTAACGAAATCTCTGGTCTGATTCCTTGTGGTTTAATCGCTACGCGCGATATCCGCGAAACGAGCCTTCTTCACCTTTTCATCATCAGATAAAACCCAGAAGAACAGTGAAGTTTCGAGAATCCTTCTTGAATCGAACTATACGAGTGTGGAACAGACTAACATCTTCTATTTTTCCTGTCGACTATGGCCCGTAGTTGTTTAAGCACCGTAAAAACAATCATGACAACTTCTTTCTATTGGAAAAAGTCTACTGTAATAAATTTAATTTAAAACTCAGGTTAACTGGTAAAAAGAAAATCAATATACTGGGTGCGACTGATCTACCCATACTGCCAACTTCCAATTTGTCCAATATTGTGCTCGAATGAAATTGGTCCGGAGTCGATATCATTTTGTGTTCTCGAGATATTCATTATTCATTAATTTATTCAAAAATTTGTACAAAGGCCTAGCCTTACAGTGTACACTACACAAATTTATAAATACTAATCTAAGGGGAGCAATGCGGAAGTAGATTAATTTTACATATTAAACAGACAAACAATAGAAAAAAAACTAATAACGATATATGAATTAATAACAACAGTAATAATAATAAATAATAATAAACCTACAAACTACATTACAATTAACCATTCCTACCAAGACATTTGATTTTGTAAACTTGCTTGAATTGGCAAACTGATTGAGCATTAGAAGACGAAAAAAACCTTCACGAACTTACGAATGAACGTACGAACGTACGTACACACGCATACACAGATATCTATCTAAAAACGATGGATTCGGACTCTAGGGACCTTGGAACGTGGAGATTTGTCGAAATTTTCAATTCGAAAAATCAGACCCATTCCAATAACCTCTAAATAAAGTTAATAAAACGGAAAATCCAAAGAACCATTCATGATTGCCAGATTAGTATTATCCATTTTAAAGTAGGTAAATTTTTGTTTCCATGTTTGGTTGTGTATTGATTTGTGTGGTTAAAATTTTTAAGTCAAATTTTTCTTTAAAAAAGTAATTAACTGTATTGATATTTCTGAAGCGAACTTGATACTAAAATCTTCTTCAAACTATTTTTTCAGTTTTGCTTTAGAATTGCCACACGCTCCGAAAAATAAAGTAGGAGTGATCGATAAATAAACGCAATAATGTCATTAATATTTTTGTTTAATGATATATAAATCGGCTAATAAAATTATTTGTCAATTTCCCACAGTAAATTCAGATACACAAGTTTCTCCCACTGACACTATTTCTACCCTGATTCATCGTGTGTACTCTACAATTCGATGTTCACAGATGACTTTAATATATGAATAGTATCATTAATATTTTGTGCACTGTTATTAGGGGTACCCATAACTAATGCCGTTTTTTCTGGAAATTTACAAATGCCGTTTTTTAAACCGCCGCTTAATTAACTACATTAATTAATTACATAGTTACCATCGTTTTCTAAGACCTTTAAAAAGTTCTGGGGTTTTAAATTCATTGCGTTCTGAACCCCTTCATAAGTATTTCACCGACTTTTTCCAACTAGAAAGTACTGAAAGGATCTGAGTAGATGTTAATGGATGGGGGAGAAGTTGCTATCCTAGTTCCCTAATTTTTAGTTGTGTAATCCTCGCAGCATGTGGTTTTGAGTTATTACGTTGGAGAATGGCACCTTTTTTGTTCGTCATGCAAAATGTGTTTCTGTAATGGCCACTTTCAATCAGTCACATTGACCGCAATAAAAATAGAAATAAAAAATAGTGTGTGCCTCACCAACACGATTGAAGTGAAGCTTGTGTATGTCTTTGGAACTTTTAACAATTTCTCTGTAATTTTGATTAGAGTCTGCTCAGATGCAGGATGAAGAAATTATTTTTCAGCCATTCGATAGGCACCAGCGCGGATCCTTCAGTATTGTTGGGGCTGTTTAATCCCTTTGGGGTTTTCTTCTTTGGGCTTCCTTGAGGGTTAAGAATCCATTCTGTGCTGTCAATATTGCTCGAGTCTACTTAATGCCACTTTTATCTGATTTGCGCTCAAAGACCTGACCTAGAATGACTTTTTGATCTTTCCACTTTATCACAAACGGGTCAAATTTTATTTAATTGGAAAAGCGATGTAGAGTTGCTGACATAGTCTTCGTACTGCTGGTATTCTTTTGAATTTTAATATTGGCTTTTCAGAACTGCTGGTAAAGTGTGTCTTACGTGTTCACTTCTCAAGGATTAATTACGGAAAGCATGCATGTATTTAACAGTTAATACCATTATGCAACTTTACATTAACGCCTCTAAGGATATAATAAAGACTCGTCTCTGTTTAGTCATTTTTTGATTGTATTTTCAAACATTATTTCACTATCTGTTCTTCTTAGTTTTAATCTAACCTTACTAATAGTTACATGTCATGCATGGCGCTGTGGCAGGCTAATCTCAGCACAATTTTTTAATGAAAAAAGTAAATGTTTCCCGGTACCCCACCGAAAAGTGTGCTAAAAGAGAAAATCATTATTAAACTAAAGTGATGAGTGCTGCACCCACATAAGCACATTATTAGGGTAAAAATTTAAACTTTTAGGCAGACGTATGGGAACCCATACACCGGCATGGCTTGCAGACCTCGTCCTGATCTGATCCTGATCCTGTTGCAATCGAATATCACGAACTTGTGGTGTTTCTTCAACTCTTATTTGTGAAATATAATTCCGCATAGATTTCAAGCGTGCTTTACGATTTTTCAGGCGATTCTTCATTTAAGCGTTCGCGACGTTCATCAAGTTTCGCTTGCTTCGCCTCTTCACTTTCATTCGCTCGATTTTCCTAGTACTTTTGTGTTATAGTTTTGTTTTGTTTTGTATTGTCCCTACGAGTATCGTCACAAGTGACTGTACGCCCCCAGAGGTTCCACAGAGGTGTAAGGCTTATATACAGCGAAGTGTGTCCTGTACCCCAAGATAGCGGGGCATGATATTTTTTACTACCCTCATGATCCATTCAGTCCTCGGCACGTGCTCACCTTGACTTGTGTAGTTGTACGTTAGCGGCATGGCATCTTTAGCCACCCTCATGTCATTCAGTTCTCTGCACATACAAACACCTTAAGATTGGATGTAAGAATAGCTCATCATTTTTTGGTGGATCAAGTGTTTTTGTAGCTTATCGTGTTCTACTCGTCAAACCCTTTCATTTGATGGTCATATAGAGGGAGTTGTGAAGAAAAAGGTAAGACACCACCTTGGGACGTCCACCATATTGGTCAAACCCTTTCATTTGGTATCCATATCAAGGGGATTGTGAAGAAAAAGGTAAGCCGCACTTTGGGGCATCCGCCATATTGGATATAGAACGAGATTAGATTAGAACAAAAGCTGTATCGAAAGTTTCAGCTCGATTGGATAATGAAAAGTACATGATATGGAAAACCATTGAAAAAAAGCGAACATTCAAGGAAAAGCAAAAGAGAATACCTACCAAAGAAGGATGCATAGATATGTACATCGGTAAAATGGCCAACAAATTATCTCCGACACAAAACTGAACACGACAAACAAAATTCTAATAAGAATTTCACTAGTAATAAAAAGAGATAATGTAATTGTAATG
>QYTT01083607.1:9629-25033 GCA_006980735.1 Dasypogon diadema
ATCTGTCAATAATATTCAGTTCACAAAGGTTTCAGTTTACAGAAGCAATTTGTTTTTTTAGTCGATTAAAAATGTCTGAATTTGTGCCAAAAAAGGAGCATTTGTGGGAAGTGCTCCTATTCGTCTTTAATTGGAAGAAAAGTGCAGCAGAAGCTCATCGAAAAGGCCAGCACGCTCTTTCAGAAAAAGCTTCCAAGCTTTGCTCTGCATTTGGTAGGATCATAAGGGTATCGTGTATTTTGAAATTCTAAAATCTGGTCAAACGGTTACTGCTGATCGCTACCGACAACAACTAATCGATTTGAACCGAGCACTGAAGGAAAAATGCGAAGAATGAGCGAACATTCCCCGTGTATTCACTGATTACCCACTTGTTTCGTTCGAATCACCGTCAGAGCTTCTCTTGTTAATTTGGTGGAAGCATAGCCTTGCACGAGTAACGCATTTCAAAACCTCTAACTAATGAGACTAGTTTTAAATTGTACTCCAGCATCATCTCGTTCGAAATTCATTCAGTTGTTGCATAAGTACAAAGGTAAAACGGGTTTCCGTCAAATTGTGCAGCAATGAATATATTACACCACTCAATAATTACTACAGCAGTAATTACTACAAATTGATCCACCATATTGCATGAGCTCTCGGAAACCAGCTGAATGTGTTAAAATAGTTTCACCGTCTACCATACATAAATTGACCAACACAGGCGAAATGGAAACTTTTAGGACGCATAAAAATAGAAATAGGACACAGCATTGCAGTGGTCCGGATCATAAATAAAAAGATACATTTTCCCTACTTAAAATATCAAAAAACACACGAAGGAAATCACATGTGTAGACATCCAAATCCCAAAACATCAGTGCTGAATTGTCTTATCCCTTCTTTGATTATTTCCGCTTCCTTAGTAAGCTTCCTCACAACATGCTCAGCTTACGAGCGCAATTTTAAGGATTTATTCTAATGCTGCCTACCTTCCCTTCATTCCCTGTGATAAAAGAAAAAGATCTAGAAGTACTTAAGCGCCAGCAGCAACTGTGAGCTGAGGTATAGCCCCAGGAATTACAAATGACAAACATCTATCAACGCGTGGGAGTTGTGTGTGAATGTGGCAAGAAGGAAAACACAAGAAAAGCTCCCATTCCTCCAGCACTGCGAACCATTCCTCCTGGCAATCAATTCCACTCTATACGTTCCCGAACCTTGTGTGGCTGCATGGACATTTGTTTGGGTTATGCGTTGTGTTTTGATGTGTACCCAAATTGGTCCTAGTAGTAATTTTCCACCCCTTCTTTCACTAATTCAGTATTTTCAGAACCCGGCACTCCACTCCGCCCCCAAAAAGCTTTTACCAACATTCGAGAGCAATTTCTGTCAATAGCACAAAATTCCATGCCAGCAATGCTAAATTGAGATTTTAAGAGCGCTCGTGCCTTTCCTCATGGCCATGAGAATGTCGGGTTCGCGGGAGGGGGACGAAGGACTGAAAGTTAGCCAAAACTGGAGACGTCGACAGTACGGAAACCATTAAGCAGCTCATTCCTAATGGTTCCCGAATCCCAGTAGCCAGTATATAATTCTAGTTGCGTCAACAGCAGTGGAACGGCATGAGGTGTTCCTAGTCTAAATACCTATCGAATGGAGCAAATTTGGACATGATCCCCTCAATGTCTAATAAAAACTCGAAAACTACATAGTGCAACGTGTGCGCACAAGTATACAATCCGCATTAAAGTTGACATCACACAGTCAGGGAGTCACCCGAGTCCCCAAATTAAAGTTGCCCTTAAAGCATCCTGACGACTTGTTCGGCTTTAAATGCTGGGCACAGCCTATTCCCGGTTGGGATCCAATCTCCCTTACAGAAACTTCTTAAAGTTTCAAATTTCTGATGCGTAGCAGCCATAGTCTCTCATTCAGCTCGAGGTCCTTACAAGGGCAATTTCCACAGAAATAAGCTCAGTGCCATTGATGGAAGCCCCGGGGGATGACTACACAAAAGTATTTGATGAGCCAGCACCGGGAATATATTCCCTGTAGCAGTGTTCAGACGTCCTGAATCTGCACACCACCATCCAACTTATCGTAGTGGTAACAAGTTTACTATACATAAAACAGACAAGGAGAGCGTTATCTCCTTGTAGTGGTTTCGCTTCTATGACGTGTAATAATCCAGGCCCATGGACAGATACAGGAATTCCTTCAGGCAATTTTACCGAGGAAGCTCATCTTCACGCTGATATTAAGTTGTTACTTAAAGCGTTTTTAATTTAGCGGTAATCAGGGATTCATTTGGAATGATTGCTTCCAATTGCTAAAACCTAAAACATTCCTACTTTTGGGAGTTAAGCCTTCTGAATTCACCAGCAGAAAAATCAGATTGCCTTATTTCCTTCCCGGTCTTAATTATTCCCCGGCATGACTGCCATCTCAAGATAACTCTTGGAAACATTTCGAGTAATCCACGATAGACAAATCTCGGGATAATTGCGAGATAATATTCCTTTCTAAGATCCTGAGTGTGACAAAATGTTAAAAATTTTGATATTTCCTTATTAACGTGAGGAGCTGATCTACACCTTTCTGGAATACTCACTCCTCACTGGAATTACTTTAACAAGATATTTAAATGGAGGCGATATTCTTTCAGGTATGTTCTTTAGTCCTACCATGAATAAGTCTCTGGAAATGGAAAGCTTTCTTATCTAGATACCAGAATTAACCGTAATTACATGGTTGCCTCGGGTAAATTACCTTTTCGTGAAGCAAGCGACTGAAGTAAAATAAAATTCGAGGGTGATAACCATAGAACAGAAACCTGATACGATGCTATGCGAAAAGTTTTATGGTATTTCTCTATGATCTTTAGGTTTTGGAAACAAATTACATTAAAGATACATTTATTAACTTCGCTTAATTAGCAAATACGCTGAACTATCACGCTTAGATTACTATAATTAAAAAAAAACACACATCTGTTAAGATTCTGGCACGTTTCTGACTTCAACATAGAAGCATGGCATCCCAGGCAGGAAGAGATCAAAGTTCTCAAGCTCACCGAACCGACTGGTATTCCTAGTCCAAGACGGTATGTATTAGTTGACATGGGCTTAACAGAACTTGAAGAACAATCAATAGAAACCCGCAGGAATCTTGATTCTATCTTAAACCCAGCTTCAAAATTTAATCACACTTTCTTATGAGGCAAAATTGCCCTGTAAAACGCAGAGATGTAAAAAATGATATCCCTTGGTGGAACAGTGGAACAGGAAGCAGGTGAAACTAAAAGCTAGAAAAGAAGAAATTCGGTGTAAAAGGAGAGTAGTCAAATACAAACAAACCCAAACCGAATAGAATAAAGAATTGAAAGAAAGAATTGAAACAATCCAAAAAAAAGAACCTGGAGAAGATATTGCGAAGAGGTAGACGATCTGCTGAGTATGGGAAGACTTCTCCGCACTTCCCTGGCTGCAGTGTAATTGAGGATAAACGAAAACGTATCCCGTGAATATAGAGATGACTGTATATGTACCTTGGAATCGGATCAAAGGCCTTTCCAAACGTATTTTCACAGAAAGAAAAACAAAATGGACTGTTGGCTCCTTCAAAACATACAAATCCCTTAGAGGAAATAGAGAATCCCTTAGAGAAAAAGCAATAGATCAAACGCCAATATTGATAAAACTTTCTAGAGTTAGGTGTGCTCTGAGATATATACTCAAAGTGTGGAGGGCGGTCCATTTTTCAATCATAAATCCACGCCATAGACCTTTGCGCATACGTGTCAACATCGCAAGCCATCTACAAGCCATGAATTGGCCTTGAACAAAAACATTGAACTCTTTTTTATGACCGTTTTAAGATAAAAAGATAGAGACAAATCTGCAGGCCAGCTTGGATGGTGCAGGATCACTCCTAATTGGAGCCGAACCATTCTGTGGCTATCCAAAAAAAACCAAATACGGAAAAGTCTCAAAAGCTGGGTAGTAAGGGTCAAGGAAGAATACCGAAATAATTATCCAGGTCTAAGGCAGGCGAAGAAATTTGTTACTTATTCGCTACAGAGGATGAGTTTGTTACTCTCATTCAACAAGATTGAGCTGAAGACAAACACTGGACATTGTCCATTAAACTATCCTTTCAAGAAAATGGGCCTTGTTGAGGACGATCAATTCCGATGGAAGAGGCTGAAATGGCACAGCATGTGAACTTTATTTTCCAGCCCTCTTATTGACATACCAAATTTTGTTTTCATTTCCTGAGAAACTAGCTGATAGGAGTACATTTTATTTATTT
Source organism: Dasypogon diadema (assembly GCA_006980735.1). Lineage (NCBI taxonomy): Eukaryota > Metazoa > Arthropoda > Insecta > Diptera > Asilidae > Dasypogon > Dasypogon diadema. Next base: position 13,926 of record QYTT01083607.1, read on the forward strand.
CTTTGCAGGACGCCCTGTACAAATTCTAATCAAGAAAATAGCATTAGTGCTACCTCAAAGTACTAGGGAAAACGAGATATTTCCAGATATATTGAGATGAGTTCCTCTACCTGTGGATGCAAAGTAATTCCCCAAAGTTACGTTAGATACCCACCCAGTGAAGGTGTACACATGTACGCAAGCCGTACGGTGAGCAGTACATGTAACCTTTACAGAGTCCATACGCTGCCATTACAAAAGCATAGGGCATGTCATCTTACGTAACTGTTACATGTATATGCTTTGTAACGGGTCTAATTCATCGCTAACCTGGTAGATGGCGGTAACCAAAACGTGGGTGATGCTAGCTCTAGTTCATATAAATTTCTTTTCTTAATAACTTCCAAATAAAACCAATATTAAATTTACAAGTCATTTTATTAAATTATCAGAACATATATCATATTTTTACTATGCTTAAAAACGAGTGATGGAATTAGTTAGAGTTGCACTTTTTCGTACCACAATACTTGCATTTTCGCTTAGTGTTTGAGAATTATTTCATGAAAACTTCGAAATGCAACTTTAACTAATTTCAGTCACGGTCTTAAAATTAAAACACGTTGCAATTAACCACTAAAATACTTCAGAGAAACAACACTTCGAAATTTCACGCGACTTTGATACGCCATTTACAAACTCTAATTCACTTAAGACACAAAAGTTGTCATGGACACAAACCCAAGATATATTATTTTATGTTAGAACTAATTGCCGGTAGGTGACGAACAACCGTCTCTTTCTGATGCCTTTCAGAGTATATTTTCTTCTCATTACCGTTACAGAGCATATACATGTAATGCATACACAATTTTCACTGGGCATCCAATACAACAAATTCTAGTTTCACCTCCGCAACTGCATATTTGCAAGAAAGGCAGTAAAGAAAGAAAAGAAAAAACAAAAAAAACAAAAAAAAATAGACTTTACCTGAAAATTCATCTTGGCGCAAAGATCTTATCATGAATTCTTGAAGTCGCTGTATCTTTTCCCGCTATTCTACATCAGCATCATCTGGAGTCTCACCTTTACAAAAAAAAACTGCATTCGGTCTTCGGGGTGCGGAAACAGGCATAACTCCTTGCTGCTGCATTGCTGCAAATAATGCACATTAAAACAAGCAGCCAGGCAATGAAGCCGGTTGGTAAACAGACTGCAAATCGCAATGGTTATACAGCAGAACGGTGCGGTACACACGTGCAAAATGTTATAAAGAAAACACCGTTATAAGCCGCATTTCAGGTGGGCATATGCTCTCAGTGCCTGTGGAGGAAAAAAAAAGAAGTTTGACTTAATGTTTTTCTTAAATTTTACTGGAGGTGATAAAAATTTGTGAATTTCACGAAATGGGAAATGGTAATGAATGCAAAAAATATTCCAAGAAACAGTTTCAGTATTTTGAGGAAGAAAGTGAACAGCAGAAAATTCAGAATCACAGTCACCTTTGGTGGCACATTCGAGAGTAAGTGGAAACGCAGAGTGCAATAAATTATGTTGGCTGGCAACTTTCATACTATGAAACCTGCTAGAAGACGACGGGGCAAGCAAAAGTAAAAAGATGAGGATAGAACGAAACTGGTTTAAATCAGTCAAATTGAGTAGTGCCTGGGGGTAAGGAGATCAGAAATACTTGAAAGTCATGCTAAAGATATGTTTCTTTTTGTTTTTGGTGTTCTTTTAGTGCACTGCGTCAAGTAAGCTATTATTCATTTTTATTTTTTTTTTTCAATACTTGAACGCCTAAGGATGTTTCTAGCTGAACTTCTAAAAAGTGGAACCTATCAATTACGACAGCATTTTCAATAGATAAATGACAGATAATGTTAGTAAAAACTTTATTTTCAATGGAAAGATGATAGGTAGATAGAGGTCAAAAGAGGCAAATATAAAATCTGACAAAATTGTAGTTAGGTTGTATACGCTTGAATTTGTGAAGGACAGGTGACTTGACTCCGTAAGTAAAACACTTTGGTCTCGCCAAGAGATGGCGTTGCGAATACAAAATTGCCATTATTTTTGGCAAGTACGATCTTTTAAGTCTCCATATTGTTGACAACATCTGTCCCGCCTTCTTAACTCCTCGGGTGGAGGAACAATGGACCTAATAGTGGCCTAAGTTCATAGGCCAAAAACAACAACAATTGAAAGATTCAAAGCTCTGTTTATCTGTTTAAAACTGTTTCAACACAATCCAATTTTTGCGTAGATACATCATTGATTCATTACTAAACTACACATCGGTGTAAAATCAACAATAACAGCAATGGACAGAACCGGGTTCGAGTTCACCCAAACAACCAAAAGCGAGTTAATCAGCTGGAGAAGTCTTACTTTCTGGTAAGAGCCCTTCAGCTATAGAAGCCGTGTTTTTTTGAGCAACTATCGAGTGTAGAGTTCATGAAGCTAGTTTTGTCTACATTTATGTTGTATTTAATTCCTATGATGAGCAAAATCAAGTTTTAAACACAAAAGCTTTCAATAAACGCCATCTATTTTCCCGTAGAAGAATTAAATAACCCAGTAAGCTTATTAACTCCGTAAAATAACCGAGTTAATTTAACCCAGTTAATGTATGACAACTCTGTGGCTCTGCTGCCAAAAAAACTTAGCTAGAGTTGCTAGAAAAATTTCTGAATTAAAGCACCGACCCTAACTTTGTTGTTATTTTCCCTAAAATAACGTTGCCTCCAGTCAGACTTGAATCCAGGAGCAATATCAAGTCAAAAAACACCCCCAAAATGTGAAATTTGGCAACAGGCAAACGATTTTCATCATCAGTACTTAATGACGACTATGTTTAATTTGTGTCAACAATTTTTTTGTACTTTTTGAAGGTAATTAATACACCTCAACCTCAAGCAAGATGAATTACAGGGGGCAACAGAATCACTTCACATCACTGATGAGATTTCGATTTCGTATTTTTTTTCCATTTGTGAATGTCTCCAAACCTCTCGCTATGGGAATAAATTGCGATTGAGTTGGGATTTATTGTATAACCTCTCGAGCACGTTAAGAAAACCCATGTAGAAGAAAAAGAAATTGGAATCTTGATAGAAGTGGGCGGTCATCATGCTGTTTGTATTTTTGTTTACTTGTTTTTCTATCTCCGAATCCAAACTACATTTCAACTATAAAAACATTCAAAATCTAAAAAGAGAAAATTAATACCGAGGTAAATTTCCCAACAATAAAAATTCTTAAGGATTCTTCGTGGTCTAGATTTATTTAATCTTTTCTGCACCATTAAACACAGCTCGGATAACGCCCTAACCATGTGGGTGGAGATTTGTGGCCGATTTAAAATTAAACATGGCCAGTGAAATTCTCACAGCGGTAGAATCGATTTTTAAAAGAACAAAAAAAAAAAAATAGAAAGTTGAGGGCAAAATTTTAAGGTAGAGTTGTAGTGGCGTGGCGAAACACAAGTCGAAATTGAAAACTTTTAATTAGATGCCTCCAGACTTGGCCGTGACTCAAATATTTAAGTGTATATTTTTATATTTAGTGGCGCCTCGTGTTTTGAGCGAAAATTAGTATTATATTATTATTAGCTTAATAAATGAACTAAACTTACGAAAGGTAGTGATTGCCTTGAAAGCGATGTGAAGGTAGCAATGTCTTTCGCTCTAAAAATTTTGAAATTCCTCTACTATTCTGGGATTCACTAAAAAGTGGAAACAAAAACAACAAAAAAAAATACAACCAAACTATTTTTAACTTGGCGCAGATTAAGAAATTATGTCTAAGGTTTCTTTTTGGAAAATCCTCTTATGATTGCACTCAAAAATAGAAAATATTTTAAATATGTACCAATTTTAATTGCCAACGATTAGATATTTCCTGTACTTCAAATTTTAATATAACCAAGACATCACTTTATCGCATTTCTGTGGCCTCTAAGCAGCTTATAAATGAAGAGGATGATCAAATGGTCTTTAACACCATTGAAAGTCAGAAATGAGGATCGAAATATCATGATTAACATCCACGTCAGCCTCAATGGTGGATCCACATGTAAAATTGCTCACAGACTACACATCCTCCACCCCAACTCCGCTCTCTTTGCCGATCCTAAAGATCATCGTAAAAATCTGACCGACAGAGACCCATTCTTGAACCCTGTGACCTGGGAACCAGCATAGCGTGACTCATCGTAATTGAGTTGTGGGTCTGTATAATCCGTGGCTACGTGGATATTGTCTCCGAACCTTTCCGTTATCCTACTGTGACCATAATTTGAGGATATCCAACAGTCTGATTCCTTTAATTTCCGGAGACTTTTAGCAGCGATGCTTTTACCATAGACGTCCAAGAGTAGAAGGCTGAGCATGACCTCCCATTATCCCGGGTTAATACCTCATTTTTTGTCAGAAGTTTTCTTGCAGAAATGAAAGACTGTGATCACCTTTTTAACGCTACTCTAGGTTTTTCTTACCTGTTTAAATTGGAATCTAGTATAACTCCATGTATTTAACGTCAGTTCTCAATTGTAGGATAGTACTACCCAGCTGTGGTAGGTCGAAGGTTGGAATCACTCTTCTCTTAGTAAAGCGAACTCAGTTTGAGGAGTTTATGCTCAGACCAGAGTTGCTTGAATCGTTTGCAGAGCTCTCTCTATTAATTCACTAATGATCGGATGGAACTTACTCGAAACTAAGATCACTAAGTCGTCAGCGTAAGTTATAGCCTTAATCCTCCTTAATCTCCAGAGAGACTGAAATAGAATTGGCAACCAACAGCCTCAGTTTGGGCGTAATACCTTGCGAGATGCCTTGTATAAACCCATCTTGTTCATCAGTTTCTTTTACCTAATTTAGCCTTTATTAACCGATTTTTTAGAATCGTGTCGATCCAGTTAAATGAATGAAAACCATCCAACAGTGGCTCGAAAACAACCTCCTGTTAGAAACTCTCCAATTTGTCACCTCTGGATCACTCGATTCAGTGATGAAAATTACATTTAGGACCTCTCTATTAGCCGTGATTAACATAAGTGGCACTTAAATTAAATGTAAAATAAAATTTAATAAGGACTCACCCCATTTATTGATACCGGCACTTTCGCATATCATATGATGAACGTTCAGGCCACATCCTAGGACCAGGTTGATAGTATTTTGGGCTTGGGTTGAGAACCCAGCAGATCCGATTCTCAATTGTTACGCTCCCATATAACCACCGTTTGACCCTTACATCTTAGAACTCTGAACTATATGAAAAATAAGTTTATGCCTTATTTCGCTAGAATACAAGTTCGTGACTTACCTATGGACTGTAAAAAACGGTGTACCGTTGAAGTTTTCATACGTGAGCAATATCAATTGGATCCTGGTTGATCTGGATGACCAACATTCGTGTTTTTTCCATGACAACCATTGTCTTCCTTGCCCACCTGATCGGCGGTATCCATGACTTCAACAACTTCAACCGGCAGAGGATTGTTATTACCCCCTAAGACAAAACCGATTCTGACATCCAAACTCTTTGGCATGTTCGATGGTGGTATAACCTGAAGTCGTACAATATGCCATACTTCTTCAGCTTTGGTTACACTATGCTTGAGGACATCAAGAGGGTACTGGTCCATTCAGTTCATTCATTAGATAGGTGCTCCACCAATACGTTCATGAACTTTGTTGCCTTTATCGATCACCGAACCTTTTAGAAGTTACCGAACCTTATCCCCTATAAACGGAATTTTGTTTCTTAGAGAACTTTGCAATCACGTCACGATCGTCAACCGATCCTCCGCTCCCTGCTTTCTTCGTCCTTGAACCAGGTCGTCTTGCCAACAACAAAATTTCTACATTAAAAAATGAGATGTTACAGAAGCCAGCCACAATGTTCCTCAATTAGAAAATGTCTTATTTTACCACGATAATACTTGCTCACACATAGCTTCTGATGCATCCACCACATTCCTCAGGTCGGGCAACAACAGACTTCCACCTCTTTTAGTTATTTCTCCTAAAAACCGAAAAATAGATTCTCATGAAAAAAAAACAAGTAAAAGATGGCAGTCTCATTTCTTGATTTGGCAAAACTGGAGGTGACCTAGTATTTTTCGATCAATCGTATTAATTTCGGCAAATTCCGCTCGCAATTACAGAAAACTTTTCCCAGTTTTTCGGAGAATAAGAAATGAGGTTGACTTAGCTCATTAAGGACTAGCTGGTTCTGTGCTCTAACGAACAAAAGAAACTGAAAAGACTATAAAACTAGCTGACTAAAAATAACCAACCACCAAAGGAAACTCTTTCCGAAAATTTCCTTGGCTGCTATTCGCAAAAGTCTTTAATTACGGACATTTTCGCAAAACCAATTCAATTATCCTAGTGAAAGCCTTGAGTTCTTTTCGTGGAAATAGACAAATGCCGTAGAAGAGGAGTTCGTGTTTATGCCTAGCGGCACCAAACTAATTTATCAAAGTTTCTGCATTCTGGTTCTGGTTCCCATTCCATATGCCCTCTTAACCTGCTAAATTGAACGTGGTCCAAAAAGTAAAATTCCGGGAAGAAAAAACAAAGTAAACAATGTGCATCGCTGCTCCTCGCCAGCCCGATTCGACGAGCGATGCCTGATTTCATGCTTGGAGCCCATCTATGCTTGGGGCTTGGGGCTTGGGGTTTGGGCCTTTTACTAAAAAGAAAAAGAAACCAATTGGCAAATCACAGAGCACGGCATCGGCACTCACGTGTTTTGAATTTTTCAAATCCCGGCCAAAAACGAAGAAGTTGTTACCGTCTACACGATAAGCCAGAAAAGTCTTTAAAAAAGAGGCCTGGTTGCTCCCACTTTTATTCCTTCTCACCCACGCCAATTGCATTCCAATCATGAAAGCATAAAAGCACAACCGAGCACCTGGTGTGGCAACGCCGTAAAAGAACTTGAACAACTTTTTGAAATTGAGTTGGAAGAGTGGGGGAAGGGGAGGCGTGGAGCATGAACAAGCTCTCAGCAGTGGCAGAGTTGCAGAATGGCAGACACCAAGCCATAAACTTAGGCAGTGGAAGGGGAGTATTCATGGAGAATGACGTGCACACGGAACTTTAACTCCCTGCTTTACAAAGTTGCCAAATTTCAGTTTATATGAGTTTCCCTTGAGAGATTTATGATACATTATGTGGCCGTAACCAGTGAATGGCAAAAGTTGTCCCGCCGGCCGCCCCAACTTCCCGCAACCCACTTGCTATTATTTGTCTTTGCAATGACTCGGGCATTCTTCAAGGCCAACTGGCACTCCGATTAACTTTTAAAGCCTCGTTATGTTTTATGGCGGGCTGTTGCACCCTAATTTTTCACTTTTTCTAAGCGGCCCCGCAAGGCGTGTTCTGACATGTTTTCGAGTTCGCTCCAACAGAAATAGTTTTTGTGGTTCGTTAGATCGACATCGAAGTATGCCAAGTAAAGTAAAGGCGATGGGCATTCTAGCCTTCAGGCACACACATCCCCTCCCCACCTCAATCCATTGACCGCGCTCCAGTGGGCTTTTTTGACAGAATTTTGACGCTGTTAAGTGTTCGTGCTTAGCAATTTTGAGCGGTCTTTTTGTGACCTTTAAGTCGCCATCGGCGGCAGTATTTCGTCGAATAGCGGCCGTGTTTACCTGAATCTAAATTTTCAGAGTTGAACACGTGCTTCCATGCAAAAAACCTTGAGCTTTATCCACTCAGTTTCAGGTCGTCACAGTCAATAGGCTTGAGTTGCCGTGGCTTTCTTCCTCTGATCAAATTCAAGAGTTTCCAAGTGTGAAGCATAATTTCGCCTCGTTCTTGTGATGAAATCTTGCAAATAACTCTTGCCGGTGATTGTGATATAACAAAGTGGTTGCCTCTGATGAAACAAACTCGTCTCTATTTTCGGGTCGTAATTTATCCGTCTAAATTATGATGGCACACGTGGACTTCATTATTCCGCAGCGCCCTATTGAAATTAACAATTTTCAAGTTCAAGGTGCTACCCACGCAGGTACTTTTCATTGTTGCTGCTTTTTTTTGCAAAGGCATTTACATAATACCTTTCTACTTTTTCATCTTTAAGAACTGGATTTTTGCTTACATTAGAGGAGTGTGTTAAAAATTCCAAGGTGATAATTTCAGAATTTTCAAACCCATTTTAGTAATTTTTCGTTCTTTCTCTTTCCTTGTTTCAATGACTTCTTATCAACTTCATATCACGTTGTTATATTATTTAATTGCATAGGGTGAAACTAGTGATGCAGACTACAGCTTCCGATTACCGGAATCGATCCGTAAATATAAATTTTTTGTCCGGGGCAGGTACTCTCTCCTATTCCCGTTTCGACAAAATATCACACCGAGCTGCATTCTCTTAAGTATGCTGTATGATGTGTCGGTGGAGCTGTTCCTGGTGAATCCTCGCCGTGATCTGAAGAATTGTGCGGTCCGGCTATCGCGTACCATCATAAGACTTCGTATGTTCTTCGTATGTTAACGTGCGCTTGAGGCTGATTGAGCACAGTTCGAGCTGTGATCTGTTACGACAACTGCACAGATTTCAGGAACCTATGGGGTCGATTGTTCGGACAAATTAAAGCTCCAGGAAATCTCTGGAGGAGAGCGACAGAACCCATATCCTGGGGAGAAGACCTGTGGAATTTAAAGTTGTGCATACCTTCGCAGCAAATACCAGAATAAGTCTGAAGACCACTGTATATATCCAGTGCGCTGACTTCAGCGAGATACCCTGCTTTAGTCCACACGCTCTTCTTCTCTTGATGTAGCACTACCCCTGCTTTTCTCATCTCTTCTCAACATGATTTTTCCAAGTCAACTTTGAATTCACTGGTTCAAATTCCAGATCTTTTGTCTTCCTAATGAAAATTATTGTTTCTATCTTTCTCGCGTTGATAATGAGACCGTAAACTTCACACCATCCTTCCATCACTCAGAGAATATTCCTCATAATACCAGCGGTAGTCGACGAGAATTTGTCCGTTGCCAACAACACCAAATGAAAGTTATGTGTGCGAGTTTCCTTCATTTTCATGAAGATCAATAATTATTTCCTCCTCCTGAATAGTATGTTCCTTGCCATTCATTTTTTAAACACTTTCTTTTAACTTCCAATCAAATCACAATAACTTTACTTACATTTTTGCTATAGAACAAGTGAGGATTATGTCCTATACTCGTTTCACCTAGAAAAAACAATTGCTAGTATTTCTCAAAGTTACATAAAGTACTTTAATATGATTTACCCCTGATGATGTGTTTCTTTCTTAATTTCTACATCCTACTGTCCATCTGCATTCACAAAAATTTCCTCATCCTTCGCACCCTGGAAAATCTCATCAAAAACATGTTTGGAAGAATTCGCTCCACTCACACTGGTTGGGTTCTTCTTGATCAATTAAATCCCTGTGATTGATGAAATTCTTTCAATTGCAAAGGAAATCGGCCTCAAAAACCTATCAATACGACAGCAAAAGTCTCAAAAAAAAAAAGCAAGAAAAACAAATCAAATCCCGAAATGGTTTTCGTTGTTAAGCAAGGAACAAAAAAAATTCTTAGCGGAGATAAATAATACCCGAAAAACAAGAGAAAATTGGGGAGGAGGTAAAAAAGTGCTATAAATTCCTGGTCGAATGTTACCACGGAAGTGGGGGGGAACGTCGGGTAGACACAAATAAAGCTCCAGCCGCGTGGCGAAATTGGACCAAAACAGCAAAAGCATAAAAGGAAGAAACACACACATAGCTCACCGCCACCAACCCCACCAACACAAGCCCATTTGACGATACGTCGCAATGGAATGACAGCAGTTTGGCTCTACAGCCATGAAAAAAAATAAATAACAGAAAACATGAAATGGAGCACACGATTACTAGTGTGAGCGAGAAATCACAAGAAACCTACCCGGGGCATCATTTTAATGACGTATCCCTCGCCCCTTGAGCTTTTATACCGTCTAATTTGGCGCTTTTTGTTTTTTTTTCCTCCACTTCTTTTTATGGAGCACTAGAATTGTGAAAGCTTTTTATAATCATGCACTCTGCCTGCAACTGTGTTGGTTTACCTTCGGCTTTATGAGCAAAACCGGCAGAAATCATGGTGGCTTATCTGAAAACCGTCAGCCAGCAGCCAGAAAATGTGAATTCTTCTCAACATGAGCCATCAGGTCCGGGTTCACTTGGAGGAGCAGCCGCAAGCTTGTTTGTGTTTTTACTGTTTTGACTTGCCCCTACCCCCCGCACCAGTAGCTTTAAGAAAACTCAATGAGTGGTGCCCTGAAAAAGAAACGACCAGTAAAATTCTGAAACACATTGCTCCATCCCGTCCGTTCTTTTTTTTCCTGAAAAACAGGCTTCCATCGACCATAACCAAAGAAACCAGAACCGATGTCTGCCCACATGCAGTTCATCTGCCCTCTCTGGGCCCAGTTCGGTGAATTTAAACCAAAATAAACGTTTTGCGTGCAGCTGTAGGTCCATTTTGAAATTTGCATGCAGTTTTTCAAGGCTTTTCTTTTTCCTCCTCTTTTCTTGCAGAATTTCTTATGGTGCACAAAAATAGAAGGCAGGAAGTTAACTCAAGTTGGAAGAAAATTGATGGTATTCTTAAGGGGAAGGGAAAGCGAGCTATTTTTCGTCTGAAAGCCTATTTGAATGTTTTGTTGCTTCGATTAGATTACTATTAGGATTGGCCCTGCCCCTGCTGCCCTGACTTGAGCGTATAAATTACGCGGAAACTGGTCGAGGAATTGGCAATCATCCAGGACCAATTTAACGAATTGTTCCAGTTCGAATGTGATGGTATATTTCGATAGGGCGTAAGTGGCGGTCGGTTCGGCACGCAATATTAAGAAAATTGCACTTTTGTAAAGGTAAGTAAATTGAAATGATAAAATCTTTGGCATCTTTACAAGATTCGTCCAAGACTGACTACTTAACAGTAAGAAAAAATAGCAATACGGAAAAAGAATAATAACAGAAAAGTAAACTGGCCTTAGCTCTGGATAAATTAAAGATAATGCAAGTAATACTCTTATTAAAACATCGAAACATTGATCTGAGAGCTCATGAAAACCATAATTAATTCAAACTA
>QYTT01083607.1:39723-50418 GCA_006980735.1 Dasypogon diadema
TATAGGTTTCAATTCCTCTGTTCATGCTTGTGCTTCTTATTTTACCATATAGACAAAATTCCGGGAGTGTCCTATGGCGTTAAGTGCAATCCTAACCAAAAAATCATCAAACATGGTTCCGATATACACTCAGCGTCCTAAAACCACAAGCAAAAACAGAGGATTTCGAAGTATCACACTCCAGTAGCGATACCAAGTATCAAATACTAGTATTAATACCAAGTGTTAGTATCGCCATCGGCCCGTTAGTATTGATACTCAGAACATAATCGGATTGGAAGTATCGATACTCCTTTGCGACCGTCCTTTTAAAAATATAACCAATTTTTCCATAACCTTATGAATTAAAATGCCAAACATGGGTGTGGTTTTTTTGTTTGGTAGATAACAAGTTTAGCATAAAATAGGAAGACCTTCCTCTTCAGCGCCAACCAACTCCTCCGTCGTTCTCTTAAACCCAAGTAGGTTTCTGTTTTGAGTGATGTGATTGCTCCTGCCTCTAAGAAAAGGCTCTTTCATATTCTCTCAAGTCTTTACTTTAGTAAATTGGAATCTTCAAATATAATGAGCAATTCATCCGTTTGTCTTTCTTCAATTCTTTTCAAGCTTATTTGAACGAACTTCTTATGATAATGACAGAAATAAAATTCGTCAGAGGAGACATTATCATTTTCTGATCTCGAGGATGTATTCTGCGTCTGAGATTGTAATAAAACAAGCCGTTGATGAACATGGTAGTGAATAATCTCATCGATGAATAATATATGTTACTTGCATTAATTACATGGTAATACAAAGGATAAGGTATCAGAGAAATGTGAATGAAAGGGTTAATCAGAAGATATTGTGACAAAGAATTTCGCGTTTCCTTGTTACACTTATACATAACTCTGGCCAAAAGCTCTCGTATGTTTTTTTAGAATAAAGGAGCGGAGTAGAATGGCAATAAAACTTAAATAATAATATCCCAGTAGGAAATCTTTTGTATTTGCTGTCTCGTAATGGAAGAATTCTTTAAAGAAATTTCTAGAAAATATAAGTAATTACCACTGTAATGTATTGCAAGCGATAGAGTAATTAGTAGAGAAATTTTTTGGGGAAATTCTAAAATACGTAGAACTAGAACAGATTACACCTTACCAATGTAATGTATAGTAATCGAATGAGTAATATCTAAAAACAGAAAAGCGTTTGGTCTTATCAATTCCGAGTGTAAAAAGTTTTCTGCGAATCAAAGAATTCGTAAGTTTGTATATGGGCGTTATTTATACGAAGCTTAACAGTTTTGTGGAGTTTTAGAAGTGATCCGAAAATAAAATAAAAATTATTATTTCCAAAATGTCTACCGAAATACAGAACCTACCACGTAGCTACCTATAGTCCTATAGATGTGTAATTATTAACAGTATTAACAACTTGAGACGCATTTTAGAAAGAATTACTCTAATTCGAAATAGAATACCTTCCAAAGAGCATTACCTTTCACCCATAAAGTAAGGTCTTTCCTGTAAGGAAACTCTTAGCTACCCATTACCCTAGGACATCACTGTATTAAAGTAATCGATACTGTAATCGACCAAGTAGGCAACTGCCCTTACAAATGGTAATTACGGAATCGACTTGATAATGATTACAAGTCCTATTGGGGTACAATCCAATGATAACCCTGTATTAAAATTTACTAGTATTGAGAATGTACAGTAGTGTAAATATGTTGATTACTTCATTAATGAAGTAATGAACACATTAAATACTGGGTTATTCTATTCTACGCTGGTAACGAGCTTTAAAACTTGGAATTTTCTTTTGATCTAAATTTAACTATCTTTATATTTCGAATTAAAAATATTAGAAAAATAGTGAATCGATACAGCACATAAAACATTAAATACTTGCCATTCTAGAAAAAATATAATGATAATATCAAGGCTGATATTTAATGTTTAATCCACTCCTCTTTTTTTTTATTGTATAATTCCGTCACTCCGTCTTATGACTGAAATTTCTTTAGCTTTCTCCAAAACATAAATAAGCCATAATTTACTGTATCTATTTCATTTATGTAATGTGCTATTTCTCCGCAGAAAACAAGAATTTCGGGCGACAAAACAAATCAACGGTTTAAGAAAGAAAAAAACCTGATAAATTATTCAAGGAGATGCTTTGTTTCATTAATTATTTTCCCTTCTTCCAAATAGAATAGATCCAAAAATATACATGTACGAAAATACAGGGCAGCAGGACTTCTGTTGGAGATAAATAAACGACAAAATGAGTCATAACATTATCCTTGCTACTTTAGGATGAAAAAGATATCATTAAATGGCATTGAAAAAAGTCTGAATATAACCAAAATATTGTCGTATATACTCTTATATGTTTATCTCGAATAAGTGGTGGAAAAAGAAGCAAAAATAATTCTAGAATTAGTATTTCACAAGATTATTCGAGATATTCGAGAATATAAATATGTTTGTTCACTTACTTATTTAAAAAAATAAAAACACATCAATATTTTGCTGATGTTTCTTTTTATGTTTACTACGAAGAATATTTGGGTAGCAAATCATTATTAAAACATATTTCACGAAAATATTCTTTATAGGAGGGGAGTAGCAGAATTGCAATAGTAGTGGTTACGAGTTTTACTGTGAAGCTTCTTGTAGGCTAGATTTGAAATTTTAATACATAAACGACAAGATTATTATTAAATACAATCCGATATAAGGGGACCTCGTGATCCTTAAATTGTAGACGTCATTAAACCATCCGCCAACGTATTAATAGCGTGATTAATGTCTCTTGATAATTTTTTTACGCAGCAAAAATGAGGGTATCATTCGCATATAAGGATATTTTATATTTTGCTGTATTTATTTTAAATTTAATGAATAGTCAGTGCTTTTTGGTAATATGAAAAAGAAGAGACAATGCGCCAACGTCGTAATGCGTTGTTGCCTTTTGAAGTACACGACTCGTAAAAGCCCTTGAATTAGACGAATAGAATACTCTACAGAGCATTGACTACATTATTTTCCAAAATTAAAAATAAACGTATGTAGTCGGCGTTTTCCTTCAGAAGAAAAGATCGACTTGGACACAATACAGTATCTTAACTTCATTCCAAAAAATTATTCATGCAATTCCTTCGGTAATTGGAAAATTCATCTTTAGAAATGCATTGAATAGTTTTGTAAATTTTGTACTTTCTAGCTCATACAGTTTTTTCCTTATTTCAAAACTTTTAGAGGGACCCTCGTAGCTGAAGGGAACTGGAAACACATTGTTGTACAACATGCAGATTTTTCCATTCAGTCAAACAGTACTTTTATAACGTCTTTCTACCACAAAAAATCATTGGGAATAGTAGTATACCTAATTGCGAACCTTGTGGCACTCCGTGTAGTATCCTTCCATTCAACGATACATGTCCAATTATTTTTACTTTTTGTGTTCTCCCCATTAAATTATTTCTAAACCAATTTATTTTCCTATTATGAGGCTCATATACCTACAATTTTTGCAGTAAAATACTTTTGCTGTGTTTCAGAAATTTACTTAAAATTAGAAAAAAAATTAGCTGCAATTTGGTTTCCTTTCTACATGTTGTTTTTCCGCTTGTTTATTAATCAACATTTTCTTTAATAAATTTATTTATATTTTTTTTACTTATTTATTTTCTTCAGAACTCTATGCATGCAGCATTTTTTTTTCATTTTCTGGCTTACAGACATTTTTTTGTTCTCATTGGTTTTTTCATATTTTTTTCTGGAAGTATTCCATTTGCGAAGAACATATCTAGGGCTTGTGGTGAAAACCCCCTACCCCACAAAAAAACAACATTTTTGAGAAATTTATGCTGGAGTGATGTAATTTTTATTTGTCTTATACTTTTTATGAAATGAAAAAATTTCGACCAAAAATGTGGCATAGAGAATTTTCACCATAAGCCCACAATATTTATGGCTTCAAGCAGTGGAGGCGGAATCATTTCTTTACAACCCAATGTTATTTTATAATGAGTCGAGGAGCAGCGTAGTCCTCCTTTTTAGTATTCATTGATTTTACTATCTCCTCTTGTTCACAAAATCCTCTCCAGTAATATCTTAATGAATCATTTTTTTTTATTACCGCACTGCGTCGGATAAAGTTTTCATCAAAATTTGTACATGTGTATGTTTTTGTAGTCGTAGCTATAAAACATCTAGAATGATTTTCATAAAAAGGGGTTATCCGAGGACTTTTTTTCATTTTACGTAATTAAATTCTTTTATGTTGATTACTTCTAATTTGGATACATTTTCCACTGCGTAACAAATAAAATATTGCAGTAACTGTCGTAAACTACTGAAATACATACATACATACACTTTCTCTGGATTGTTTTTGATTACTTAGTTGGTAAAATTTTCCGAGAGATTACTGAAAGTAATCAATTATAAACATTCAGTTAATGAGCCACTCTTACTACTTGGTGACATATTCCTTATGAAATATTGGAACTATTGGTGTTAAAATTTTAATACTTCCTAGATTTTGCATTAGACATATATCAAAGAGTCTTCGGAAAATCCTAGCGCTTCGTCTATTTTAGTTGAAATCAAAGCCAGTCTAGATCCTGAAAGGTTCCGCTTTAAATATCCAATATATATTATATTGAGGGAATTATTTCTGACCTTTGTGATAGAAACATCGGTGTGCCTCAAGGTTCTTTTCTATCACCACTTTTGTACTTCTCATGAATTATTTACTCTTTTCTATTTTGGATCTTATTCGCAGTTTTATAGATCATAGTACTTTTGAACTATGCCTGTTACAGCCTAAAATATAACAATGAAAATTAAAATATATTTCTGCTTAGATGTATATTAAGATTCATAATCTTTTTTTGTACTAATTATTAACCGGAAAGTAGACTATACTTGATTGTAAAAAATAAAAGAGAATTGAACAATATATAAAAGCAAAACAACCAAAAAGGGTTTCATGCAGAAAAAAAATACAAAGTACAATTTTACCGAGAGATATGATTCCTTAAAGGTGTCTTAAATTTTTCTAAAGTAATCCGCAATTGATATAAAAATTACTAAAGACCTGTACTTCAGGTAAGCGCCAATAGAACAGCCAGGCAGTCATGTCAAAAACAGGAAGATATAAAAACAAAGCGAGTGCATCTTCGAGATACAGTTGCTACAAAATTTTGGCAATAACATACCACCATAATGCAAAATAAGGAAAGATTTAGCGCTCTTACAAACTTTAATCAAGCATCATAAGACAAAATCCATAGCCTACGTAATCCAGTGTATATTTTACTAAGTTTCATGTTAACATCGTTGCAACATTTCATATACTGGTTGAAAAGAATTCCAAGATTGTTAATCTTATCCTAACGGTATATCGATATCTCTTAAGGTCTTATTTTTTAAGCCAATGAGCTGAAATTTTTTAGAATATAACTGAAGGTGATGGTACAGCCATCCGCAGTCTTCGAGCGGGCCAATAGCTCGACTCAAGTATCTCGAAACTTGTTTCGGTGTATTAGGTCTACTCGTTTTACTTTTACTAACAGCTATTGATTACCTTCTTTTCTAAGTTATTAACATATATTTGACGATTTCCAAGTCAATTAACGTCCCAAAAACAGTGACATCGGTTGAACCCTAATAATTGGTTACCACACTATAATTAACTTGCACCCAAAAATTACTAAACTTCCTTTATTGCCTGCTCGTCAAAATTAGCTCACGTAGAAATTATTGATCTGTTATTATCAACAATTTCTTTTTATAGTATTTGCACTTCTTTTTGTTATGTTAGCACTTTTGTAAATAAAAATCATTAGTAAAGTCAGTAAATCAGTAAATTTCTGCGGTCCTTACTTTTGTTTAATTTAACAGATTTCTATCCAAGTGTTTAACTCCACCCTCCATCCAGCTAATACAAGTCCCATTATTCATCCACTGAGATACATTGGTCCTTCGAGCCGGATACTATCGACAGAACCAAACAATATTGACAGTATTTCATCTCTTTGTGTGGATGAATTTTACATTACCGTGATACCAGAGCGATACTAACCGAAACCTCCCCAAATTCTAAGCCATGACGGTAGTGTGAAATCGTTGTTCATTGCTCAGAAATATGTTTTAGTGTACCAACCGACACAGGTTTCCCAAAACCTTTAAAGACTTTTGCCCCATTCAAAATCTTCATTTTCCGACAAATACTAGGGCAATAGCCACAGAAATATGGGTACAGTGTCGTCATCATCATCATCTCCATTGTAAACCTCATAAAATTTTTTGGCCGCCTTCAAAAATATACAAACACCGTGATTTATTTAAAAATAGATTTTATTTTTTGTAAACAAACAAACTACACTCTGAACAGCAATTGCCTCTATGTTCCCTGCAATACGGTCGTCGACATATTCTACAGGCGGATACAGTCATTCTACGTTTAGCCGGCGGGCATATTCTACAAATTGTCCGTTTCTCTATCGTACACGGTTCATCCGGTGATGTATTTTCTTCCTCTCTATCTTCTGCTAAAATTTTCTGCATTGTCTCCTCCAGGGATTGAGTACCAATCGATGATTGTTTGCGTCTCAGGTGTGGCTTAATAAGTTCCTGTGCTATCCGCTTCATAAAATCCCTTTTTCCAAGTAGCCTATGATTATTCCTATTGTAACGGTATATGATGTATGAATTTACACATGCGATATTGATCATGCCATGAAATATACACAGAGGCCATAGTCCACTTATCCTGGAGCAGGAGTAACGTTTACACATTTGATCAAAGGATTCAATGGCTGCCTTATTCTCGTTGTAGAAGTGTAAAATGTCCGGTTGATTTTTGATGGTGCTCTGGTTTGTTCCCCGATGCAGGGTGGAAACCAGTAAAGTCAAGTCACTACAGTTCTCCATGTGTAAAAGTAAGGTCTTGTCTGAATCACAGCAAATCTTGGACGTGACAGTCTTCTCCTTTTTGTAGTTATAGGCCTCTGTGGGTATCGGAGGTTGGGTATGCGGGGTGGGAGCAACTATAGTCAAGTCAAAAGGTGGTGCAAGCAATTCAGAGGCAAATTTCAGAGGTACAGGCCATCCATCTACTATTACACTCCTTCTAGATCCTTGAATGGATCTGGTTAGCTTCTTTATCCAGTCCCTAACGTGAGACATATTTTTTGTACCTTTACCCATATGTGGGAATGCATCAAACATGTACTTGGTCTGTGAATCACAAATCACCATAAGCTTTATGTAGTCAGTACCGCCGGGATTGGCCTTTTTAAAACTGCATTGTCCTGAAAATGGTAGACAATGCTCTCCAATGGTAACCGATGATCCCGGACTGAAAGACTCCCGACATATCCGGACAAACTGTTCCCATGTGAATCGCATCTCAGCGAACTGATCGTTTTGCTTAATTTCGTCTATGTTGGACTGGTTACCGAAACGCAGGGAATTCTGCAGGAATTGAAATCTATCCTGGGTGAATGTGCACTTGAAGATGTTACCCGAGTAGATGGGATCGAATAAATCCGAAACTGAGACGTGGTTCATGTTCATTGCTCCCGTGAGGACTAAGAGTCCCAATAGGGCGTTTATTTCTACCGCATCTGTTGTGTCACACTCGATTGTTGGTGGCTTGGAATGAGCTTGCAATTGTTTGATATAAATATTCGTGTTGGTCACTATAGACGTGATCATATCGGGCGGGAAGAATACTGTAAAAATATCTTGAGGTCTGTGCAGTAGATTTAGGGATGGCAAGACTGCTGGACTGAATTGTGGAGTTATTTTGCTTGTACACATCTGTTTCGTGGCTTGCGTCCACACATACCCGTTCTTTCCGATTACGCAGGAGCCCAATGCATCCTGTGCGTCACTGGATCGTTCTTCCGTTCTGTCGTCATCGGAATTTACCTCATTCTTCACCAACACCAAGCAAGAATTTAATTGGTCGCTGTGCGAAGACAATAACCCGGAAATATCTTGTTCTTCGCTGACTTCATAACCTTCACTGCAGTATTCGTCTTCTACCTCGCATTTTACTGACATCACCAGATATTCCTCATCGCCACAGATGATTTTCTCCACCCCGCTGGCTTCCTCGTAGCCACAGTCGCTGGCAAACGTTTCATATTTCACCTCGGGATCTTCAAGTTTTATCCGCTTGCCGCCTGACATCTGTGCCATTAGTGATGAAATGAACTACTCAAAATTTACAAAGTGTGGTAAGAATGTGGCGATAGTTACCGATATGCACGGAAAACTCAACTATTTCAGTCGATAACAAAGGAACAAAACACCGTGAAAAAAGCACTTAACAGAACATCACACACTAGACCAGACCAGCCCGACATTAACTGCTGGAACTATGCGGTGAGCAAGAAAGTGCTTCACTTCAGCCTCGTATCTGGTTTGTCTGCTTGGGTAACTTCGTAAAATATACGACTGTGTGAGTGCGTTGGATTTCGTCGTACAGAGAGATATTGCCGCGGTATTTTTACACATTAGTCGCTATGGTGGTGGTGGTGGTGGTGGGCATTTTATTTGCGCTTCTCACACAGTCAAACCGTGGTATTTTTATATATTTTGTAGTGTGGTAAAGAATTCGAATCAATTGAAGTATAGTTTTTGGCGCACCACAGTTCACCACTCATACTCAAGCTTCTTTTTTAGGGATTTTTTCGTTTCATTTGAATTTTTATTTTGTGCCGAGCAAGGCGACGAATTTGTAAGAAACAAGAAATGTTTAGGAATGATTGACCGAACGGGCAATTATTATGATGTATGCGATTTTTCCTACAGTATCTGTGCTGTACTTAGCCTTTCTTATCAATATCTCACTAATTTCACTAAGTCGCGCGGCAACAAACTACCGCCGCCGCATTGTGCAGATAAATTGAGAGTAATATCTCCTCACAAATTTCACTTTGCAGAAAATATTTTTTTCTTATATATTTCTGCTGCAATTCTTCTCAGACAATATAAAAATGTTGTTTTTGTTATATACAAAGAAAAACAAAAACATTCAAATTATTTTCTAAGGCAAGTGTAATGTGTAGTATTTCTTCTACTCAGGTGTTTGTTAGTTAGTTCTACAAATAGCATAATTGGCACGAATGAATGAATACACGGAGATAATTAGCGCCAAAGAAACGAGAGCTCAATGACATCTACATGAAGTGTCATCACTGTGTACTAGGGGGAATTTTTTAAGAGTAATTATTCATTGTCAGCAAATATTAAGTATTTTGTATTCGTAGACAACTGGCAGTGATGTAGGTAGTTACCCGTAAGTAAATATTAAATTCTGTTTGCCTGTATCAAAGCAAATCACCGATTACAGTGGTGGATGTATAAGTAAGCCAAGTTAATGTTTTTGGGATTAGTCAAATATTAACCAGTAAAGGTTCATACAATTGGACAAAATAAATTCTATTCTGTACTACTAAGGCTCTTAAAGTTCAACATTTAGTTAATATTAGGAAGTTGCAGGGCAACCTACCGTTTTTATGTGTTTTTTTTAAACATTTATGTCAATAACAAAAATATGTGAATACATCAATTGAAGTGTAGTGTAATCTCTTTATGACGAACTCCGGTGTAACGAATTTTTCTTTGTCCCATCGTTTTTAACTAATTTTCAATATAAACTGTACTTTTTATAACGAATATTCCTTATTCAGCGCAATACTTTCTTTTATATAAAAGAACTTTTTCTATGCAAAATAACCGTAAAAGCAACACATACAGTACCCAGCAGGGTTGGTTTTAACCTGAGAATAATAATAAAAAATTTTTTAAAAATGTGCACCGAAGCCTAGCCTTAAAGAGTTCATCTACAGAGAAAAAATCAGTTGTATAACAGTTATGTGACAGTAGAATGCTATCACAAACCCCTTTACTACCCGTGAGCCATGATATCAATAACAATAACAATAACTCTGCAAAACAATTAAGAAACGGTCAAATAGTATTTTATGTATGAACAAAATTTTACAAAGATTCAAATGCTTAGTCAGAGACATTCCGAGTAGTTCAGCAGAGTAAGGCTGGACATAGTTGAAACATCGCAAACGATAAACAAATGGCCTCAGCATCGGCCCTTGGGGTACACCGGAAATTAATTTTATGGGGTCGGAGTAATTGAACACATATAAGTAATTCTGCATAAGAATTAAGGAATCCAAAGAGAATCTGAACTGGTCTCTTAGCTTATAAAGCAACGTAGTATAATTTACTGTGTCGAATATGTTTGAGAAATCGATCAATACCAATATCGTTACTCTATCGAGATCAATATTATTATAAATCTCGTCTGAAAATTTTAACAAGGCACTAAGAGTACTGTGATCCTTGCGAAATCCAAATTGGGAAGGAAAGAGCATGTTATTAGTGGAAACGAAATCATTTATTTGTCCAAATACTACTCTTTCAAAGATGATACAATACTAATTTTGTACGGAGATTTATTTTTTTTTGTATATCGGAATAATTTTAGCGAGTATCCAGATATTTGGGATATTCTGGTGTAATTGGGATAGGCAGCACCAAAGACATAATAAGTTTCAGAAACCTCATGTTAAGGCCACGAAGAGCTATAGCTTGGGATTTTATGGATTTGATTACCAAAACAACTTCATCCTCGCCACCTCCCGGGATTAAATTCACTGTAGAG
>QYTT01083607.1:50438-90972 GCA_006980735.1 Dasypogon diadema
TCAATAACAAAAATATGTGAATACATCAATTGAAGTGTAGTGTAATCTCTTTATCACGAACTCCGGTGTAACGAATTTTTCTTTGTCCCATCGTTTTTAACTAATTTTCAATATAAACTGTACCTTTTATAACGAATATTCCTTATTCAGCGCAATACTGTTATATAAAAGGATGAGAGGAATTTTTCTATGCAAAATAACCGTAAAAGCAACACACATGAATTAAGTACCCAGTAGGGTTGGTTTTAACGTGAGAATAATAATAAAAAAAAATGTTTAAAAATGTGCACCGAAGTCTAGCCTTAAAGAGTTCATCTACTACAGAGAAGAAATCAGTTGTATAACAGTTATGTGACAGTAGAATGCAATCAAAAACCTTTTGTGTAGGGTCTTAACCCCCTTTACTACCCGTGAGCCATGATATCGGCATTTTTTTTATAGACTTATCTGTTATACGGGTAGTGATAGGATTAAGAATATCTTTTCAAGATTATCTTTTTCATCTAATTCGTATTGAATTGAAAAATATAACTCTGCAAAACAATTAAGAAACGGTCAAATAGTATTTTATGTATGAACAAAATTTTACAAAGATTCAAATGCTTAGTCAGATACATTCCGAGTAGTTCAGCAGAGTAAGGCTGGACATAGTTGAAACATCGCAAACGATAAACAAATGGCCTCATCATCGACCCTTGGGGTACACCGGAAATTAATTTTATGGGGTCGGAGTAATTGAACACACTGATAGTGGCCATATAATTAGTTATGCACAAGAATTAAGGAATGTGAAGAGAATATGAACTGGTCTCTTAGCTTAGAGAGCATCGTAGTGTGATTTAATTTATCGAATACGTTTGAGAAATCGACCAGTACTAATATCGTTACTCTATCGAGATAAATATTATTATAAATCTCGTCTGAAAATTTTAACAAGGCACTAAGATTACTGTGATCCTTGCGAATTCCAAATTGGGAAGGGAAGAGCATGTTATTACTGGAAACGAAATCATTTATTTGCCCAAATACTACTCTTTCAAAAATGATATGATACTAATTTTGTATGGAGATTTATTTTTTGATATCGGAATAATTTTAGCGAGTATCCAGATTTTTGGGATATTCTGGTGTAATTGGGATAGGCAGCACCAAAGACATAATAAGTTTCAGAAACCTCGTGTTAAGGCCACGAAGAGCTATAGCTTGGGATTTTCTGGATCTGATTACCAAAACAACTCCTTTCTCGCCACCTCCCGGGATTAAATTCACTGTAGAGTGCTTCTCTGGAATTCGTTAGCAGAACACTGTACATAATGATGTTTATTAGGTCCAATTTAGAACATAGAATTGTTTGCAGGGAAAAAATATCAAAATATCATTGTTTAAGGCTCGAAATTTGAGCGAATTCAAGTATTATGTGGATTATGGATTCAATTATGGAGTAGACTCAGGTATTGATCGAACTGAGATCGTGAACAACTCATATTTTGAGTGAACTCATCATTTAAATTGAACGAATTGATAATGAAATAGATTATATCACAAATAAAACATAAAGCATTTTGATTAATGGTAACAGTGGACTCTTCTGTTTTTATCAGTTTTTTTTAAGACTCAGACGACTTGTTTACAGCTGATATTAAGAAACTGATTACCTATATTAAATTTAAGATATAATTTTCATAAATTTTCTAGTATGTATATTCATAGACCTTTTTAATGATATCACGGAAATTTCTGGAAACAAACTACACTACAAACAATCTAAATATTATCTGTTGGCTTTCTGTTTTTTTTTCTAGCCTTATTACTTTTTCTGGGTCCAATTTTTAATGTTTTAATTTTGTTGTATTTTTCTTTTTGTTCTCATTAGTTTTTGCCGTTTTAAAAATGTTCCGCATCCTACTTAAAAATTCATCAGTGAAATGTGATCAAAACGAAATTAGTTTACATTAATTTGGAACCCCTTTTAATTAAAGGAAAAAAAAAGATCACACAATTCCTCTAAATCAAATTGGAAAACCCCAATAACCTGGGAATTTTTTGTGCAGGTAGCCATGAGTTAAAAAAAAATGTAAAGCCTTCCTGGATATTCTGCAAATAATTGGCACATTCCTACCTACCTACCTGATATTTTTCCAGCTGAAAGATCTTGAAGGGTCTTATTTCACAAAAATTTAGACAAATAACAGACACAGTCAAAAAAAGACTGAACACAATTTCCCTTCCCGTAGGCAATGTTATTTTCTTGGGAATGATGCCCTCATTCGGGGCTTTCAGGTTTCTCTTCTTTCTCAAAAAAAAAAAAAAAATCGTGTTGAGGTCATTAATGACCCTTCAAAAACTGGTATATACCTATGCACACCGAAAAAAAAAAACGTTGAAGGTCTGATGAATGCAACAATGGTCAGACCTCGAGAGGCAGATGCTCTCAACATATCTAATCCCTTTTTTCATCTCAGAAAATTGATTTCCTCGTTTTCCTTTCGTAATGACCTATTAAGGTTGAAAACCAGTTCCCAGGTAGGCAAATAAGTATATAAACAGGAGGTAGAAAGGTGAAAATTACTAGCCATACGAAATCTAATAACTACCTCCACTCAAGGTATGGTATATAGAAAAAAAATTATTTAACTATGTGGGAACAGAAATTAAATCTAACTAGGGGACATTTGCAAATTTCTTAAAAAGATTCTTCTTTTCTAATTCTTCTAAAAAAAGAACAGAAAAAAAACTCGGTTGTATTTCATCAGATCCAACAACAAACCAAGGCCACTAAATTCTTTTCAACGTTCTCTTGGCATTTTTTCTGCTGTTACTACTGCCCCGGGGGGAAACTTTAAAGGCAGGCAGACAAGCAAAATATGGTGGAGTGGGCATACTTAAGTAGTTAGGTAGGCACTTCTCTAAGCTTGTTGAAGAACTACTCACATGTTAGATCCACACGCAACTGCCATTCGTCGTTTAAAATTTAAAATACAAAAGTGGAAACAATTTTTACCATATGCAAATCTTAAAGCTCACACGATAAGAACCTCAACAACGGAAAAGATGTCTTCTTGGAAAAGTAAGGCGCTGCTGCTGCTGCTTGTGGTGATTCAATCTTCCGTGGGATTTTCTGTTTTCAGATTTTTAGTATCAGAGAGAAAAAAAACATTCAAGAGGTTTTTTTTTTATATATCTTTAACGTTGATCGTAAATTCTGATGATAATTGAATGAATTTATACGGGAACTGATTTTATACATATTTGAGAGGGTGCGACTCACCTAATTTGGATATTCTGAATTTTCTAGTTTATTTTTGAGAAAGATTACCTAACTGTTAATATTAATTTTTGGCCTTTCCAGGAAAGAGATCGTAAACATTTGCGTCAAGTAAAGTTCTTCCTTCTTTCCAAATGGAGAAAACCAAAATTTTAATAGGTTTCTTTACCTATAGTCCCTCCACATGTCAATATCACCAGTTTTTTTTTTCTTGTGGCTTACAAATATGGATTTTTGGCCTACCTCCAATTGGAAAGGTAAAATTTGAAGAGTTAAATTCCGTTTGGAAAATAATAAGGGAAACAAAAGAAAATTGGAAATTATTCTGAAGTTCTGATAATGTGGAAAATACTCCCAATCAAGCCAGACTAATCTGAAAATAGGGTGTCGGTGTCGGTAGCTCACTGAATAACACGGTAGAACATAATCCATCATTCTTAAAATTGCAAGTTTCGCAGGGATCCAGGTAATAAAAAACAAAGTAATCATTTGTGGGCAGTGGATATTGTAATAATTAAGTGGTTCGGAATCCATGGCATGATCATTCAGATAATCATCTGTGATTACGGCTCGTAAACAATGATCTGCTAGCAAAGCTGAAAAATTGCTTTTATCTAGAAGATGACACCATTTGGATATTGTTAGCATTTATCCCTAAAACTTTTGTTGCATGTGGTGTACCAGAAGGTTACACTCTGCCCACATGGAATAGCTAATTCCGTAGTCCCATTTTAATTACACATGAGTGTGCTGTAGGAAGGATAATGTAAGCCACGCTCGTAAAATCTTGTGAATAGTACAGGCAATTCGTCATAGACTCTCAATTCTGATGATCTTAGGCCTGTTTGCACAAACGAAGCCAACCCAGCGGCCAGCATCATTCCAGCATCCCACTTCTATCTACAATCTCTGGTGTGAAAAAATATCTTCAGATCGCGTGTTATGTTAGCAGAGGAGCAAATATTTATTTCTCATGGCTGTGCTGTGGAGAAGTTTATTTAAATATTTCGCCAATTACAAAGTTGGATGACCTACATAATTATCATCTGTGAATTTCAATGAAAATTTTGATTAAATATGAATTCACTTGTGCTGTGCGCGCCACCAGTTGCCAAATTTCCAATTTGTTTTCCAGACAGAGGTTTATCTTGACGTGAAAAAAAAACAAAAATTGGAAATCGTCATTTTCTTCGTTTTTTTTTTTTGTCTTGTCTTGTTTTCTTCCTCTTCACTCCAACTTGCAGTGTTTCTTCTCTGAGAATTTCCACGGGATTCATTAGAGATCCCTCGCCCTCCTCATCATAACCTGTCAGAATTAAAATGAGAATTTACAACATTATTTACAAATTTGTTGTATTTCTTTATGACTTTCACGGTTATTTAGGTTTCATTTTCTCCTAAATTAAAAAATTTTCCTGGCGAGGTTACACCACAGTCCACAATTAATGAACGGGCTGCACAGCACAGCACAAGCTCATTACACAGCGAATCAAAGTATTTCTCCATTCCTTACATTTTTTTTCTTCTTTTCGTTGTTTTTTTTTACTTGGTCGTTTTCTTCTTGTTTTGTGTTCGTTTAACTGTTATTTTCTGTTGAATTTTTATGAGTAAGCAGGCTATATTTATGAGTTTTGCTGCTGGCCGGGGACTGATAGAAAGATTTAAGCGCACTTGTCGTCGTTGCCGGCGTTAATTATGTTACGTGACCTCTGAAGGCGATTGTGATTTTTTTTCCACTGGTCTTCCCCTCCCCTCTTTCGTTTTTTAACACTTTTTAGGGCATGAAAAATTCTAGTCAATAATGGAATCTGTTGTTACAAAAATGCACGTGATATTGATTTTTCCCCCTCCAGTCTATGATGACCATTCCGTCCGTCTTCTTGGTCCCCCTTCCTCGTCACCCCGGATTGTTAATTAAGTAAAATATTCAATCACGAGCTGAATTCTCTATTTTTTTTTACGTTGTTTGCCATGATTAAGTTTTAATTAAGGGGTGTGTGAATTTTTTTCAATTAATTTATCTTGAAACGGAATATTCCCTGCGTTATCTCTCCGCACACAAAAGAAAGAATCTCACATTTTCAAGGAAATCACTTAAAATTTCCATTCAAGGCTCGTTGAACAAACTGCAGAGGAAACAAAAATACCTGTCCAAGTCCAACGTGTGACTCATTTGCTCGGCTGAGTATATAATTCCTGGGATTTTTTTCTTTTGTTGCAAATCACACTAAAATGGCAGTTATTTATGGTGAGGCATTGAAAAGTTCGTTACGAGGCACTTTAGAAAGTGCAACGGACATTAATGACGAAGTTGGACGCGAGAAATTAGCGCAAAAATCCACTTAATTGCAAATTTCAGTAGTAAAAGAGTGGAATGTTTGCGACAAGCGTTTCTTTACGTATTATTAAGCTATAAAAAACTACAAAAACGTTGGTTACTATTAGTGTTGGAATGATTCTATAGTGGATCAATGGTAATTATGTGGTAAGAAATGACTGAACAAGGTTGTCCAGTATAGAAATCAACCTCACGTTGATGGAGTTTCGTTTCACCTCTATGCCAATAGAGAATATAATGATTGGACATTTGCATGTGTTTTACGTGGTTTATAGAGCTTTGTTTTTCTGTTCAGACTAAATTCCATTATTAGTGTCAAACATTTTTATGGTTTTATTGCACCTCACGATTAGTTTTTCGCAGGTCAATGAAATAGCAATGCCTCCGCATTATAAGGGCCTGTTAAAAGTCATATGCACACGATTAATTTCGCTTAAAGCAGTATTACTCCAACATTTTACCTTTTCTTCAGTTTTAAGTATTTTTACATTTTACTTTAATTTTTTTCTAATTTAGGATCTTCTCTTCTTCATCCCGTAATTCAAAATATTGATGCCACAGCTTGAAGTTTCATCTGAGCCGTTTATTTTGAAAGTGGCCTCAGTCACATTCCTCAATTCTAATAAAAATCGAAATATAAATGTAGTTTAAGCTCTCTACGATGTATTTTTCCTATATAAATGTAAAAATGGACTTGGGCCACTTTCAAACTAAACGGCTCATCTATGTCCTTGCTTTCGGAAAGTGGAAAGGGGCTCCACCCCAGTAAGAAATGTGCTCATTACTTCATTAATGAAGTAATCTACTATAAATTCCCAGGAAATAAATTTTTACACAGGAATGTCACTGAAAATTCATGCATTACTCTTCGGTGATGGCAAGATTCAATTATCTAGTAGGAGAAATATGTTCATTACTTCATTAATGACTGGTCAGTGGTGATTTTAATTTTATCTTAAATTTAAATTTTAGTTTTATCTAAACAACCTAGATTTTTCCATTACGTTAAAGTAACTTCTAATACCAAGGCTGTGTTTGGTATTCGCCTTGTGCTTTTGTCTATGCAGTAAAAGTTTGGAACAGTTAGTCTCCTTAAATACGAAGGTAACATTAAAGACTGCATCAATAAAAATTATGGAATATATTTTTATACGTTCATTTCGGTTATTTAAATTATTTAGGGTCAAAAAATTCTCTTGGCAGCCACACTTTTCATCGAACTTTGAACTTGTGGCACGTACTAGAAGGGTTCTGTGCACAATGTTGTTTCAATCATTTCTTTTAGTACACATTTTTAACTCCAAATTTGGTCATAGCTTTGTTTTTAATTTCGTTATTAGTTCTTAGAAGAATCTTAAATGCTATATACATTTTTCTTGTATAAAGCTTAAGCCTACCTTACTCTACAATCCGGGTTATTATAATAATAATATTATAATTAATTTACTCTACCCCTATTTCTCGAGAAGGCACAAAGCTACGCCTATTTCCTAAGCCAGAGGCACGCGAAGTGTCCTTCAATAGCGTCCTCCTTGTCGTGAGCCGAGGCCGTGGTGTTAAAACGAGGAAACTCTCATATGCGAAAATCTTCTGTATTAAAAGCTATTGTCTTGTTCCTGGAACTTTTTATAATAAAGAGGGTTTGGATAGAATTCTTGTTATTGTTGCTTTCCATCGCTATTGCAACGCAACTGCGATTCAGCTTTATGATGAAATTGTGTATCCTGTCTATTTCAGTCCTCTCGTAAAGGACGTCGTTAGTGTATTATTTTGTTGATGTATTCTGTTTCGGATGTTGTGGAAATTCCTATGCATCCTCTCAGATATTATCTCTCGAACACCCTCCTCTTCCCCATTTAGTGCGGAGAGATGTTGAACCGGGCGTAGTATCTATTGGATCATCGCTGGGTTTTATCATATTCCCGCTACAAGAAAATGGATATCACTACTATTATTATATTACTTTCATCTCAGGAATAGGATAAACTACCGCCGTTTTCCACTATTCTGGATAATGAGCATTATTCAGGGTATTATTGAAAAGCGTAACATTTTATATTAACAGTTCCTAGAGGCTATAGAAGCAGTTATCGCAATACCACCATATTCGATACTCCCTCAATTCCTGACAGCCTTTTGTTGTTCAGCTTATCCAATGTGAATAGGAGCTCATACCTTTTAACGAAACCAGAATCCTGATTGCCGATAGTAACACCCTCTACCAGATTGTCTACACTCAAGACGGTATGATAGCCCGATTCTCAGCACAGCAAGTTGTAATCTCATCTTTGAGATGAAAGTGCGTTGTAAGGGCGCAATTTTCCAGGTCATGATTGGTCTAGCCGATGCATTGACCGTATATTCGTTCTATTAGTAGGCCTTTACCAGGTCCACATTCTCCTGATCATCCTCATCAGCAAGGTATTGTCATCAAGAGGTACCTCTTCTGTATCTATGTGTACACTCCAAAAGTAAATCAAATATTAACTGAAAAGTCTGGTCCTATGAAAATTTAAGAAACCTTTGAGTTCTTGTTCCCTATTCAATATCTTAGGTTACAATTTGTCATTAAATATTGAATAGGAAGAAATGTCTTACCGCTTAACGTGAGATGTTATTCTTTCTTTTTTAATTTGCCAACAATAACAAGGTTTTTCCGAAATTTAAAGCTGTGGGACTTTCCCCTCCCCCCGCCCCCTGTATTCCCCTCAGCGTTAGGCTATTTCCCATTGTCATTATTCAATTATTAAATGCAACGTCAAAAACAGTAAATTTGGCAACAGGGCAATTGTTCTTCATACAAAATGTACGGTACTTTTTCTTGCTTTAACCATAAATTCAAAGTGTGTACACATGCAGTCCGGCCACATTTTACAGCTGTGTTGCTGCTGCTGCTGTGTAGCAATTATAACGCAGTTCTCTCTGCAGATCTGTCATGCATCAAACCTCTTCACATTTAATGTATTCCCATTCACGCACACTAACGTGTCATTCCAGTTTTTTTTTTGTTTTCTTTTTGTAGCTTAACCAGCTACAAAGTTCCTAGAAGTGTGTAAGTGGGGCTTTCATTGAAAGTTTTGCATTAAACAGTACAATGTGTGTGGGTTCTCATGATTTCACATCCGCCATTTTGTTAAGTTCTTTGCCATACAATTTGCACAACCACACACACACTCGTGGAATTGATTATTTTTCTTTTTACTGGTGTGTTTGCAACCCATCGTTATTCTACTATGGATGGGCACTCTCTCGCTCTCTCCCTCCCCTCCCTCTTGTGGTGTGGTTCAGCAATCCTTGGCTGTATATTTATAGATTTGTGAATTTTGTTGTGTGTGCGGCTGCTGCTGCTTGCCAGAGTTTTGTTATTCTTTTCTCTCTCCTTCTCTCTTTTCTTCTCTCTTTTCCCTGCATTTGAATGGTTGTTTTGTTTTTGCCAAGTTGGAAAATAAGTTTAAATTATATTCACGTCCGTATGAACGAGTACACGTTTTGCTTGCGTGTGTAGGTGTGTGTGCCTGCCGATGAATAAATATAGGCAAGGTAATTTATTCTTCAGGCTTCTCTGAATGCACTTATTTTGCAAACAAAAAAGCAAATACATAAGACTGGCTGTGTGCAGAGCAGACAAATAATTTCCCAGTATTCCCAGAGAATATGGTAGACTTGCTTTTAGTGCCAACGATTGTATAGCCATGAGCCTTCGGCGTACTGTTTAAGGCTTTATGCAGTGTTGCCATGATTTTTTTCTTTTTCACTTTGCATGGATGGATGATTCCTCGTTTTTGTTTTTATTAACTGGAAACTTGTTATTTTACAATTTTAAGGTGTAGGGATGGATGGATATGGGAGAATATTATCTTTCACATTGAATTCTCAAATATAAGGAAAAAAAGCTGAGGTATCTGAAAGGAAAGGAGTACATTTTTTTGTTTCTGCCGCCAATACTACTGATGCAGTGTTAAAAAGAAATAACTCTGTAAAACCGGATACAAATAACCTAATTTTGGTGTTACCTTTTTGTTGAGTGCTTGCTGAAAAAGAGAGGGATAACTTGCTTATTCGCATTTCATGTTTCATCACATTGATTGGGGAGTGCAGTAATTGCAGTTTTCCTCAATATAAATTGAATAAAAGAACATTTAGATCAGGGATCCCGAAGAGCATGGAAGATTTTAAGAAAGTTTATGATAATAATTTTGAGAAATAGAAAGTAGTTTTAATATTTATTGATAACAGATACAACAGATACTTACAACTTTCTTCAAATTATGGAAGGATGCCTTCTGTAGACATACATTAAAGTATTTTATTTTATTGAAGCGTTGAATTCAACATTACTTAGGGATTCTATGATTTTCTGATAGATTTTAAGTTTATTTTGAGAGAAACTCTAAGGGTTTAAGAAAGTATTATTTATTATTTATTTATTCATGCTCCCGTTCTACAAGAACGTGATAGTTTCCTTGTGATCTCAATAAAAACTCGGTGCTGTCCATGACCATTACGTTCGTCAACTGTGGTGAGCATGAGTCCACTCATTTCTCGGCTGAGGCTGTAACATTTATTGTTTTTTCTCCACAACTGTCTATGAACTAAAATCAATATTCCATACAGGATAACTACAGAGATTATAATCATGTTATTGCTCACACGCTTGCGGCACAGTCCTTGTATCTCCCTTGGGATTTTGGTTGCTCAATACTTGACGCACAGAATCAAATTGATCTTCTGAATGCGAACATTTCGTCCTTACTCGAAAGGTATATACTCATACGTACCAGGATTTTGTATAAGAATCCTCCGTGGCAGGATTCGAGGGCTTATTAGCGAACATGACTATATCTATAATACCTGTAGATGCTAATAAATCTTTTAACAATAGATAGGCTTGGGAATTTGACTACAGCTGCCATTCATATTAATTTCAATTTCCATGGAGTGTCCAGTGAAAAGCTTTTAACTAAGGCTTTTGAGTTCGTTCCCTATAACATTTTGTCCAGAAAGCTAGTTTCACAATGAATTTAACTGCTCGCATTCTCAAGCATATCGGATTTTATAAGGGGTACCGCAGGAATCTATCTTATGCGCAATCGTCTTTTCCTTATTTATTAACGATCTGTCTTCGTATCAGGATTAATTGTAACTTGACTGTTATCTGCGCGTGGGTTGACTCAAATAGCCTAATCTTTAATGAAGGAAAATCTCTAACAATTGTCATTTATAAAAGAACTCTTGATACCTTAAACTTGTTACCTGTGTCACTAGGTGATATTGCTGTGGATCCTGTTAGGAACCTGGACTTATTTTAAAACAATACTGTGTCTTGGGAGGACTACGCCAACTTACGAATAAATTTATCTTCTGAATTTATTTATCTTCAGAACGAGATTGCTCATGATTGGCCTTGGCAATACTTCCCCTCTGCTATCTCTCATCTGCATTCGACGGTCTTCCAGTACTATTTGGTGAAGTTTTTCGATGTTACTGGGGATAGTGGCGGTGGTTTGACCATGTTTAAAATCAGCTGGGAATAATTTTTGCAGACCTATTGCCTTCTAAACGCGGTACATGTTATTCATGTCGTTGATTACGGTGATTTTGATCTACTTTTTTTTTTAAATATAAATTATTAACTTTTTTTAACACGTTCCCCGTAATAATTATTACACAAGAGACCCAATTAACAGAAACCCCAGTAAAACTGTTCGATTTGAGAAAAATTCCCCCTTTCATTTCTCCCTAGTCAAGGCAAGGATATTATTACTCTGCATAATCGTTACGTATTTATATAAAATATTCAAAAAAAAACCACGTGTATGGATGTTAGTAGGTCGGCAAATTGTTCCTAGCATGCAATATTTTCGGCACGTAACCTCATATAAATCTTGTTCGTAAAGCAAGTATTGCATGCGGTAGTATACAAATTAATGGTACTACTTTTCTGTTGTAATTTTAATTTCAAGATTTATTACTCACGTGATACTCATAAATGCTACTTTTTCAGTAAATTATTGAAATTTGCTGTTTATATTGTTGTACACACAAAATGTGCATCGAGCACATGCTTAACTTTCAGTAGGAGCGTGGATAGTGGATGGCAGTTTTTTTTGGCATTTCAAATCTTTATTACAAAGATTAAAACTATAAAAATATACATTTCAAGCATTATTGATGTGTTGGCACAACAGGCACAACAATACAATGCTATATCATAGGATTCCACGTAAAGTCCAGGGCAATTACTTTTTAATCCAATTATTATTTATAGGTATTTTTCAATAATAATGGCTCATAATCAATAAAATCCTCCATTCTAATGAAATCCTCTTATTTTTTGCGGTAATAACAAGAGATTGTTCGTTCAATTAAATTCAGGTTTAAAGCTCCCAGGCATTATATGACCTCCAACCAGCTTATTAGTATGAAAATGGAATTTTATAAAATGTCTACCAATCCTGGCAATAATGGTATTGGATAAAAAAAAATATTATCAGTTAAGTATAAAAAGTTTTTTTTTTATTTATTTTCTTTTGGGAATTGTTCCACTTAATTATCTTGTGGCTTCAGGTAATGACCAGTAGAAAGCATACATAAATGGAAAAAAGGGACTAGCAAATTAGGGTGTGCTTTAATAATCGAAGGAAGAAAAGGAAAAAAAAATCAATATTGAAGGGAAAGTAATCACGCACTCAGGCTTTGAAAGTTTTTCTACTAGTGGCAGGGTTTGAGATAATTGGTATAAATCCTTCGATATGTAAATACAATCGAGAAGTACGTAGAATAAAGATATTTCTGGTAAATGCACTAAGGACTCCATAAATTGACTTATACAATTTAAAATAAAGCCTGCATTTTGAGCACAGCCCCACAGCGATGACATCTAAATATCTAGATAGATCCCTGAAACTATCATTAGAGAATAGAAATACTTGTATGTCTTCAATCCCTGATCTATGCCATTTCTGACCTATGGCTTTTGGATCTGGGCAATATCGACACTATCATCTGCGCAGAGGATTGTCTATTGCAATCTCTGTGATGCATCCGATTGATCTAGACACCTAATATTTGTGCCCATCGGCTGTATCTTGACTGGCGGGGGATTAATGTAACCTGCGCCGAGCTTTGCTACTCGGTCTTTTAGGTGATCACTTTCTCTAGGCCTATTTACGCACAAGATCTGCACCAAATTGAACCTACAGTAAAATCTAAAATTGATTTCTTCCAACGGGGGAAAGGATTCGTCAGTTAACTGGATAATGATGGTTTTCTCCGTGAATTTGGATCCTTTAACTACAGGAAATCCCGAGATTTTTGGAGTTAAGCACCTGTAGCCAAGTTTGTGGAGATAAAACTAGTACTAATCTCCGATCGTGATATAACCAGAAGTTGTGCATTGCTCCACACTTCACCTACCTTTGCTTTGGAAGAAGTCAAGAGAATACTGATCCGTACAGTTAATAATTTTGACTTCTCTATGCCAACCAGAAACGTCATACTGCAGAAATGAGCCTGTTGTGTATTTATACAAGTGCTCAACCAAAAATTCCGAGTACCTTCTTTTCACCAACACACCGATGTCCGCTTGAAATCGTTCAAAACTTGTTGCCTGTGTCGATCAACAAATCATTCAATCCATATGGCACATATCAGTGTTGCCAACCAAGATAGGAGTAAAATCCATGTTTGCCCCAAGAAGCTATCAGATACAAAAGATTCTATAGGCAAATCGAATTTCATAACAACAGAATTCAAACTCAATTGCGTTTAGCTTTTGGATTTGTCTCTTTACAATAACGGAATTTTGTAAACAATACACAATTGCTACCAACTTGAAAACAATACTTACCATGTCCCACCATGTCCCAAACGCAAAATCCCTTTTGGATGCAACAGAACTATTTTCGTTCTCCTCAAGGAAATTGTTCAGGTGTAATCAACATAATTGCACCACTGCCATTTGTGCCTCTTAAAATACAGTCCAGGCAAGAGAGAACGACTTAAAATTGCTGTAGAAGAGGCAAAACTGGTTAGCACTTACGATTTTACATGACAATGCTGGGCATGTGAGTGATGATGATTGCAGCAAAATTGGTGTAGCTTTTCTATGGAATGTCCCTTCATCAATCAGATTTTCTTGTATCGATTATTATATCATCCTTGCCAGAAATTGAAGTATTCTCTACTGAAAATAATTTGAAGCTCAAGGGGTTGTTCTAGTGTTTTATGTCGTCTAAAGTGTCTAAAGGAATTGTAT
The DNA here is from genome assembly GCA_006980735.1 of Dasypogon diadema. Taxonomy (NCBI): domain Eukaryota; kingdom Metazoa; phylum Arthropoda; class Insecta; order Diptera; family Asilidae; genus Dasypogon; species Dasypogon diadema. Next base: position 64,299 of record QYTT01083607.1, read on the forward strand.
AGTAGGAAGGAAAGGCACAGGTAGCAGCGGCAGTTTAATAAAATGCTTTAACATTTCTTAGGAAAGACCTTTGAGGCAATTATGTAGACCCATCGGAGCAGTAAGTTTCCATTTTCCCTGACGATGACGACTATAGAAAGCACATCTCTATTAAGTAGAAGAGTTGTTTTTTTTTCTTTCTTTTTTTTTTTAGAAAGAGCAGTGTTCTTTTTGGCATGAGAAAACAATATGAGATAAGAACTTCACGGCTTCGAGCAGGGTAGGGTAGGGCAGGAAGGAGAGACGAAAGTAATGCGCAAAAGGCGACTAAAAGTTCATTCCCGTCGCAGCAAAAAAGAAGTTCTCGTCACAATGGGGCGATTTAATTGCCCACTTAAGAAATTTCCTTTTATTACTGCGCTCTGCATAGCTTTTTCTTCCAATTTTTTTTTAGCCAAAAAAAAAAATACTGTCGGCGGACGAAGAAAAAAGGTCAGGGGAGCTGAACAATTCTCCAATCAGCAAAGCAAGTCGTCCGTGACGTAGCAGTTATAGTATAGCGGTGGCTGTGCTGTGCACCTACGAAAAAGAATTATTTTGAAATATGTGCACCAGTCCAGGCAAACTAGCCATGTCACTCTCCATGGCAAGGCGATGAGGTTCGATTCCACTTCAACGTGGTTTTTTTTTGTTGTTGTTGGATGTTCCACGCTACGCAAATTTCAAAAAAAAAAAGGTCGAAATGACCACCTCCGGGCATTGTGCGTGTAGAGCGAGCATACACCGTGCATCCGCCCCCGTGTCCCGGTCATCAAATTTATGTTGTCATCAGCAATGTGCAATCCCAGTACCCAGCACTCATCAGTCCCAGTCCCAAGTCCCAGACCTACTAAAGTTGTGTGGTGGTGGTGTTACCGTTTCGAATTTCATTTCAATGCTGCAGCTGCAATTGCGGTCAACGTCGCTGCATCTCGTCTTAAGAAAAGCACCCCTGGTCCCGCGAGTTGCGGTGCTGCTGCTGATGCCATGGCATGGCATGGCTGACCAGTATTCCGCTGCGTAGCTTTTTTTTTTTCCTGCCTTCCCCACTCCCCTTTGCGGTGGAGCTGGTTTGTTTTTTCTTTGGTGTGTATATCGGGCCCCTTCCTTATGTAGTTATGTTCGTCGTTCGTCATTCGTGGGGCAACAGGGCAAAGGTTTATTTTTGGAACGTGTGGTATGGTGTGCGTGTTTTGTGTCGGCGGTATTTTAACCGCCTTAACTCCTTCTTTTTTTTTTGTTTTGCTTCAAAGTAACGTCTATAAAAAATCCTTGTATATGCATAGTTATAAAACGAATAATCACGGAATTAATAAGAGAGAAAAACGAGATTTTTTCCGTTCCCCTGATGTTCTGTTCTTTTGTTTTTATTGTTGTTGTTGTTGTTGCTGGTTTTATTGTGTTGTCAAGTGATTCGGCTGGTTCATCTCACTCTACTATTCTTTTGGGGATTATTTTTTTTTTACCTGAAGGAGTTTTGAAAAAAAAAATATCCCATTAGATTTTTTAATCGTTTTTACTACATGTCAACCTATGCAATGGTGGCGGCGGTGCCGGAGTTGGAGTTGGAGCCGTGACTTGCCGACCTTTATCTAATCACGTCTCGTGTTTGTGTTTTTATTTTTCTTAGGATGGTTTCGAAAATATCGCAGATTTTACGTTGGCGGATTTATTTATTGTTTTTTGCAATTATTTCTACGGTTCTGAGTTATCTTGTGTGAAATATTTGTTCTCGTGGTGTGTTCTTTGTGAAATTTCTGTGCTCTCTAGTCTAGTGCCAAGTATTTCTTTTTTGTGTGTGGAAAAATTTTGATGGTGATATTTTAATCAAATTCCTGAAAAAATATAGAGGAGAAATTAAATCAAATAGTCCCCAGAAATGTGTTTGTTACCCATTTGCTTTCCCACTGTTGTTGGGATTATGGTGTTTTTTTTTCCACGGGATTATATCGCTCTGTAAGTGTTCTTTTAAGCATTTTGTATATTAAAAACGCATTTTAGGAGTTAGTGCCTTTTTTTTTTTAGTATCTTTTCCACATAGACCTCTGTTTTTTTTTTCTCTATGACGTGTCTTGTGACTTCTTAAATTTGGTCTGTCTTGTCATCTGTTGTTACCCAGATTTTCAACATAAATATAGAGAATAACAAAATCATCCATGTCCGATAACTATCACCGACTGGTTCGGAGTATGTATAAGGCGAATAAGAACTTGGAACCAAAGCGAAACAACAAAAAAACTCACAATAAATGCAATTCCACTATTATCAAAGCCCAAGTTCCAATTCGACCATTTGACCAGAAGAAGGGTTTCTCCAAGTCCCAGGAGTAAGAAAGGTTTTTGGTCACTTGTGAAGAAATAAACTTCTAAGCGAGGTTGTTTATCTTGTTGGTGGTGTCTGAGGCGTTCAGAAGGGCAGCCAGAAACCATAGCCGCTTGGTGCTTCTCTGCTTTTAGTAACGCTCGTTGTGAAGAATGCTTTCAATTCCGCAAAGTGGGTGAACATCCTAGAAATGCTTGGTTGCTCATTCCATGTGCCAGATCTCTCTTCCGGATTATTATCTCAGTGACCGTTGCCTCCTCTTTGAGACGAGAAAATGACAGCGAAGAAAGGTTATCAAGTCAGGAGCGACTCAGGGATCGATCCTGGCAGCGGACCTCTGGAACGTCGCTTCCGATATTTTTTTTTGCGATCAGAAATGCCTGAGGAGACGTGCCTGGCTGGGCTGACGTTAACCTTCAACAAGACGGAAGTGGTGGTGCTAATTCTGATCATTGAGATCAAAGCGCCAGTGAAGTATCTCGGAATGATAATCGACATTACGTTGAACTTCTTCGAGCAGATTTTCTTCAGGGATCCAAGGCTGACAGGGGAACCGTGGGCCGGAAAGAGAGGAACAGTACAGTCCAGGCCTGGAAAAGACCTTAGGACCAGGAGACGAGAGGAAAATAGAATACGAGATTCATCGGGAATATGAAGTCTTGGACGGAGAAGTAGGGAGCACGTTGTGATACACGTTCTTCGATTGCGGCAGGTGGCAATTACGGTGAGAGCAGTTAGTTGCAAAGATCGGATAGTTATCTCCCGATACTATAGAGAATGTCCCCTGATCCTGGGGCTCTAGAAGGAACAAGAATGCTTAGGGCATAAAGAAAATACCTACCCCGGAGTTATGTAACAAACAGTTTCAGTCTAGTGTCATGCTGCGAGAGGCGGATGCTTTAGTCAGGAGTCCAACACAACAGGATCGCCTGTTGATTTTGGGTGCGTAAATGGCATTTCATACTGACATTTAATTCACGACAGGATAATATTGCTTCCGTACTGGCTGGCATCTCTGTCTATATACAAAATTTGGTAAGTCTGGGGTGATTGCGCTTGATATCTAATAGTCGAACTTTCAGAATTTGATATCAATCATTCCCTTCTCACTTAAATTGGAAGTTTCCTTTTATGGCTGTTACATTTCGTGTTTCTTTAGACGGTGTAACTTTTATAATTTAGTTGTCGAGGTGCCGCATGGTTCTTTATTATCCGCTAATGTTTTTCTACTTTTCATTAGTAACCATTCAAAGTTTTGCAGACAACAATACAGTTGTTGAATCTTGCGGTAATGCCACTGGTAATAACAGAGTATCTACACGCCGACAACCGAGTGTTGCATTACACCCAGAAATATATCTCTAAGTTCAGATAGGCAATTTCTCATTTCCATTCTTTATTTAACTCTAGATGAATAATTCTCGACGAAACTTCAATTCATCTCTTCTAATGCCATATAGCTACAGTTTTTTCAAAGAATACCACTGTCACTCTCATAAAAATGTCTTAAAATCAAGAAAGACTACGATGTTCCGAGAATTTATTTATTTTTTTGCTCAAAAATTATCCAATTCAATGTTTCCTCACATAAATGATAAAAATCGATTTTAGTTGTCGACATTTCACATATTAGGTATCTAGTTGTATACAAGTGTAAAAGTATATAAGTTATGATTTTTTTACGACAAGAAAAAAAACAAATTCGGTTTTTCCACACGTGCCTTGCAAAAGTTTTCCCACAACTTTAGAATAATTTTGCCAAGTTGACAAGAGATTTTTCGACGCCTTCATCCATCCGTCCATCCATCCATTATTGGGTAAATATGGTAATATGATATTTACAAACTCTAAACAGAAAAGGAACTGCGGAAAGTTTCTGTAAATATCAAAAGGTTGCGAAAAGGGTTTTATTGAAAGTTTTCTTGAATTTGATTAAATATTGTCGTTCTGTTGCTATACACAATTGGTTTTCTCCTCCTTTTTATTTAAAGTTTCTAATTGTTCCAGTTTCTAATTGTTCAGTTTCATACCTGGGGTATGATCAAGGTCTCTTGACAAAATGGAGACGAATCTCTTTCGAAGTATAAACAGGATGAGCTTAAGGATTCCTTAAGCCGCTGTAAATTCTATTCACAACTCCTTCTATGTACCTATTCCATATGAGAATTAATCATCAGCTTAAAGGTTATCTGCACAATGCTCAGAAGCATTAATCAAATCGATCTATAAAAAGAATAGTAGAGGATCCAGAATTGTTCCTTGTGGTATTCCAAAGAAGAAAGGTATACATTGAGAAAATCATTTTCCACCGATATTAACCACATCATATCTGCATGAGAAATAGGAATAGATGCATTCGACAGCAGAACTAGATAGGTTGAGCTGAAGTCTAAGTTTCATATATAATAGATGTATGCCCACGCAATCAAACGCTTTAAAGAAATCCAATATTCGCAACATTTTGTTGTGTGCTCTCCACAAGAAATTTACTTGGTATAAACTTAACGATCTCTCAGCATACATGGAAAATTCCCTTTGTACGTATTAAGAATGTACGTCAGAGGGTTATTGGAAATAAAACTTTCAAAAGGTCACAACTTGGCTTCAACTGATTTCAAGATTTCAGTTTTCTTCCTATTGTGTAGATACTTTAATCCATTTACAAATTACTTGCTCTGCAAGAATCCTCCATTCACTTTTATTACAGGAAAATCTCGGAATATTCCAAAATACAGAATTTACCAAAACATATAAAAAAGCGGAGGAATTTGAATGATTTATTATATACACTATATTATAATGACAAGTATAATTTAGTCCAGAATTTTAATATATATTTTTCTCTTCTTTATTTCCAGATCGCCTTTCCATTAAAGCACCCACCAATTGCAATAAAATTTTCATCAACACTGCAACCGTCCTACCGTAGCACAGTTTTTTCATCATCAGTCTGTCACCAGTTCGTAAATTAAAAAAATAATAATAATAAAATGGAAAGTGTCACTAAAGTAGATTTTATTCATATTCCATCAGCATCGTCACTTCGTTAAGAGCACTTCTTCTACAATTTTTGCTCGTGGAAAATAGAAAAAGCGTAGAGAAAATAATTAAAAAGTCTCCTCCCACCACCACTTTTTTTTTTAATTCTTCTTTTCAACAAAATAGTGAAAGAAAATGTCTCTAGATCGTAAATAGAATATGCACGCGTATGAGTTTAAAGTGAGTTTTGGTAATATTTTTTGCCAATTAAAAGTGCAAAGTGTTTTCCAAAATAAAGGAAAAATGTTGCGTTTTTTATCTTTGTATTTTGATGCTGCCGGAATCGATTGAGGAGTTTGTTGAATCCTTGCGTGTGTCGGGTTAACTGCTCTGTCGTAATATGAACGCGAAAAGGAAGCAAACTCGGTGGTGATGATAATAAAATTTTTGTGAAATTTTCACAAAAGAAGTAATTTTTTTTCTCCTTTCACCATCTCAGGAGGTCTATAATTTTTATATATATATATTATATATATATAAATAACACAGAAAGTAAAATATAACTTGTGCTGTAGTTAGTTAAGTAAAAAGTTGTTTACTAAAAAATAAATAATAATCCAACAAGGCATAGGAAGAAATTTCTAGTTTATAAATTTTTTTTTGAATGAAGAGGAAAAAGAAAAAAGAGAAGTGAAGTGAAAAGTGTTTTAAATTCTTCTTCAAAGTAAAGAAGAAAGTTCTCTTCTTGTGCGCTTGTATAAAAGTTAAAAATTTGTATAAAAAGAGATATAAAGCAAAGTATAAAGTTGTAATTACAAAAAAAAATCAAAGTAACAAAGAAAAAATGAAGGCAGATAAAGTTTTACATAAATGATCAGGTCGGAATGAGATGGAAGCGGCCATACGTTCATCAGTGCAGGTCGGTGGTCCTCCGCCCGGACAAAGGGCATCTGACACAGGACCATCGTCACAGCAAAATCAGCCAGCACCACCTCCACAAATTTCCTATCAACAACGGATACCATCTGGAGCATCACCAATTCATAGGTGAGTTTAATTTTATTTTATTAGAATTTTAGTTTTTATAAGTTCTCAAGAAATTTCGCATACTAAATTAGTTACTCACTATATAATATTCAAGAATAGTTTTTAATCTAAGAAGGATTAAACCATTTCACTCACCTGGAATGGAATGACTCACCGGTGGCTCACACGAGAAATAGCGATGAAGTTCCATACATGGTTTTCCCTTATATCTTTTATAAGAAATTTCAAAAAGAAAAATCCCTATTTTTAACAGATCAAGGTGGAGTTTCCCTTTAATTTGACATACTGTACTGATGTGCATGATGTGCATGATGAAATTTGTTTTACAGAACAATTTTTTGTTCCTGATGAGACTTCTGATGTGGTCTCTATTATGTGCCAATACGTTTTAAAACTACTCTTATTGGATTCAGGCATGCTACTATTATTTATAAGGTGAGAAATAGCTTAATTTACTCATCCACCGCTTTTTTTAAGGACACCTATTACAAGAAATGGAGCCGGCCGGGTTTTCTTTTAATTAACGTAGAAATTCACCCATTCACAAACATTGCAGCCGGATGCAACTTCCTAAATTACCTTCCGGGTTTTACATAAAAATTTCCGTTTTTATAATGATGATTCCAGGTACGAAGAAGTTGAGGAAATGTCTGTTCATTTAGATTACCGCAAGAAAAAATTGTACTTGGAGTCACAGACGACATCGTATTGCGGTAAAATCAGAAAACCCTAACAGAATCCAAACCACGAGCAGCTTGTGGCAAGAAAACAACTGAGGAGAGGACAACATTGTACATTGTACTAACTTCAGTAGACTTACGTAATTTGTGCTATAAACAAATTTCTGTTGGATTTCTAGAGACATCCACTGAACTATAAAGTATAAATTATCTCAGTGGGTCCCAACTCCCAGGCATGTAGCCCAGATAAATTTGGTCCAATTGCTTGAATGCGACCAATTTCTCTTTATCTGGACGATAATGAACGGCCTTTTTCTCCAGACATTTATCAAGTTTTTATCTGACTTTTTAGTGTTTGCTGCTGGCTGCATGACTTTAGCCAGCCCAAGGTTCTTGGGTCAGTTGCCTTTTGCACATATTTCATAGAATGGGGAGAGAATGTACGCGCATAAATGTGCAAACTCATACGATACTTGATAACCGCCGAAGAAACAGCACACAGCAACTTCCATTCATTTAGAAGAATTTTTTTTCTCTGGCTTTTGTGTATTTTTTAAGCAAAGCTCTGTTTGTGGAGAGTGGAGAGGAAAAGAAAAGGCCCTGTCGGCTTCATGCTAACCAAAGAAAACGATACGTCGCTGCTTAGAGACGGCCTGCGAAAAGAAAAGTAAGGAAAAAAAGAAAAAGAAACACGAAAAGACGTTCGTTTTGAGTTACATTACAACCAAACCGCCAGTTGTGATTGCAAAATTTCTTCCTCGATTGAGTTGACCTTGACGAAAGACATTTTAATGACTAACTTCAAGCAATTGCAGACACTTTCCATGAATTAAGTCATTAGCTGACCTAGCCTGAGACTTGTTATTCGTGTCTATGGCCGACGGAGGAGACGGCGGCAAAGCGGCCAACTCGATGGGAACTGGGAACTACTGAACCCAGCGGAGCGAGTGAATAGTGAACATCTCAGTCGGAGGTCGAGTCCAAGACGTTACCTTAAAAAACAAAAAAAAAAACTCCCGAAAAGTGTTTCCATAATAATTGTTAGCATATGACGATGGGGCTAAGAAAACAACGGATTGTTTGGCGCGAAAATGAATGTTGACTTTTGGTGTGCAAAAAGCGTGGTCTGTTCAACAAATGCTGTGTGAATACAACAGGCTTGCCACAGCCTGGGTATTTGCTTGATGGAAATGGGCTCGGCATGGTCATTAATTTACACAGCTGTAAATTAGCGCCGTTCCACTAAGTTGGAATCAATCAGCGCATTCCCGCCAGGCCAACAAAAGCATTACTCCTCCTCCCCAGCAGAGAGGACAAGGCAGAAAACCATGTTTTTAGGGTTCTTTTCTCACATTTTGTTCTACGGATGGAATGACCACCAGTTCTTCTGAGTCATCGACACTTTTAGATGTTGCATGCGAATGTTCTGAGAAATGTGTGTAATTTTCGTGAATACTAAACAGGCTTTAAGTGGTTTTTTGTGAATCCCCATGAAAAGTTGAAGAGGCTCTTAACTGACAGCCACTTCTTGCGAAATCGTGTCTGTTGTACAGATGTAAGAAGTTGAAAGTTGGACAGGCTGCAATGGCTCTTCATAAATTTGGTAACGAAAACAAACAGTCTCTACACTCCATACCCCATAAACTAAGCACCATTGTAACGCTACTTGTTGAGATGAAATTATGGGGATGAGTTCCAAGAGCCCCATCCTTAGATTGCTACTTGTGGTCAGCTGTCAAGATGTACCTGTTCATGTTGACCTTCTAGTGTTGTTCCATCTCTAGCCGCATTGCCTTTTTTTTAGAGTCAGGACTTACTATTATGTATTGTTAAAAAGGGCTTCACTTGCAGGACTTGTTTTTAACTAAAATCCAATCGAATCAAAACAAATCTGTCGTATACACCGGCGTATAAGACAACCATTAAAAATCTCAAAATGTATCTAAAGATCGAGAGTCAGATACAAAATCAGAATTGAGAAATATGCCTTATAGTATTGTTTCCTGATTTTGGACAATATGAGAAAAAATAAGGTCCCAAGTAGGGCTGTGTTGATACTCGAGTATCCGAGTACTCAAGTAATCGAGTACTTGAGCCAGAAGATCCGAGTTTGATAAAGTGCAATGAAAGCTCAGATACTCCAGTGCTCATGTACTCGTACTCAAAGAGTTTAGATACTCGAGTAATGCTTTATTTGAGATTAAACTTCTGTGTTTGAAAAAAGAAGTACACATTAACCTTATTAGTTTTAGCTACTCACGCAGAAAAATTCTCTGTGTTCGTAGTATGAACGATGCAGGGCGATGGGGTGTTAACAAGTGCAAATCAAAAGCAAGAGGACTGATATCTCGAGAACTAGATTAAATATATGGTCCCAGACGAGTATTCGAATAATAAAGTATAACGTACCCAAGTACTCAAGTAGGTTTACTCATACTTGGTCCAAAAAGCAATGAGTACTCGAGTACTAAAATACTCAATTACTCGATTAGACTTGCAAACCTTAGTCCCATCCCAAACTCTAACTTCTAGATTAGAACCCCGGCATTCCCCTTGTTCGATCATGGAATCAATACATATCAGTCTTAGGGAACAATGTAAATTTTATTTTGCCATTACGATTCAGGTTAGAAATGCCTCCTCCTTTTATTTAGATAGTCTTAATTGGGGTAAAGATAGGAGTCCACATTTTATCTTGTTAAAAGATGAGTTTATTGCTCCCGCGATTTTCATGTCATCACCTTCAAAAGACCCTAAATGAAAAGTAATCAATCCAAAGAAAATAAAAACGTACTTGAATCATTCATCGCTTAGTCATACACAATAGGAGTTGGAAGCAATATGTGATTAGCATTTGTACATCCAACCCACCTATGTATTCCCGGTAGTTGTTTTTTGTTACGTAATTCAAGAGAAATCCGGCGAATAAAGTGAATTCCCCGAACAATATCAGCCAACACCACAAATGACACACACTCGACGAGGCAGAGTGGTGAAACCATCAGAATGAATAACACATTACCATTTCTGAAATATTCCCAATAAAATGGTATAAAAGTTTTCATAAACACCCCCCCAGCCCAGCTGAATTGGATACGTGGCGCCGGTTACATAAAAAAATCCCTTCAGATTCAGAACCAGATCACCTTCATCTCCATGTACCAAAGGCACTCAATGACGTTCCTGAAAAGAGCAGAAATTTATTTCGATTGCGATTGTTAGCTCGATCAGCGAACCATTTCATAATTTGCACAAGTGACTACTGAGTGAGGTATTGAGCGGGGCAGTGTTTGTTGTACCGGGCTGCCGGGTAACCTTGACCGTCCACGACCACCAATTATTTGAGCGGTCGGTGATTTGTTGTTTAAGAAATTTCAACGGCGGCCGGAGGGAAAAAAGCCCTGAAAAAGTTTTCAGCAATTGCCTTCTTCATTGGGAGGCTGGTTGGTTTGGTTGGTTTGGTTGTGCTGCAAAAACAGTCCTGGAATCTCTTGAATCGAATTCGAAGTGGAAAATGGAATTCAAACTGAAACGTGTACCATGCCCTCTGGCTGTTAGCTATTTAGAATTATTCACCATGTCCATCCTCTGATTTGAGTTGATCAAACCACATCAAACCGAGTTAAGCAAGGGAGGGGCCGGCCCCGGCCCCGGCATCCAGATAGTCCGTTGAGTGTTGACGTCACATCGGTGATTGTTATGAAAGCGCCTACACGGATTAGATTGAGCTTCTAGAAAAGCTGCCAGGGGAGGCAAGGAGGGAATTAAATTAAAATGCATTCAAAGTGGCATTAGAACATCGAAGAATTGGGGAGCGGTAGTGTAGTCGTTGTTCACTGAAGAGCATTAATCCAATGGTGATGATATAGCCGAAAGTGGTTTGTGACAACTTCCCGCCCACCGTTCAATATTTGCGGCAATTTCCATTGCAATTCAGAATTTTTTTTTCGCCTTAATTGAAACCCTGGAGCAGTACAGAAAGCTCCTTGACCAACAGACGCCGCTTAACAGTCATAACTTGATGAGTGCGCATCTTGTAGCAAGTGGAGCTATTTGTGGTGGAATTAAATGTGCCAATTCCATGTCATTGCTCCTAGCAGCAGCACGAACGTGAATTAAGTGAACGATTAGTAGTTCTACGTCAGAAAATAAAACATACCCGGCTGCTTGCTGGTGGATGGTGGTCGCATTAAAAAAAATAAACGGATGAAGCAAAGAAAAACAGGCAGAGGAGCCAGCGTAAATATCATCACTGAGTTCAAAGACGAAGGCCAAGTGGCTTCAAAAAATTAATTGCACAAAACAACAATGTGCAGAGCGAAGTAAATAGTGTTGAGCCCCAGTTGACATGTACTTCAAAGGCACTGGTTTCAACACTGTCGTCGGGACGTTGCTCTTGAGAAATTGACAGTTCTTCTGCTTTAGTGTGGTATTGAGGCGGAAACTGGCAGCATTAAGAGTACCCTTGTGATAAAAAAAGAGGTCACGCAGACAATGTATTTCGCCTATGGAGATAATTAGAATAGCCTCGGCCCTCGAGCAATAAGGTTTTCATAACGGTGACAATCAAATTCAGACCAGGAAGATAGAGCAATCTAAGATACATACATAGTTGCTATGTAGTGCAATTCATTGGTGCAGTAGGAAGGGGAACATAATTTTTTATATTAACGATGGTAAATAGTTTTATGAAAAGCCAGTTAAGTAAGGCATTTTATTTGGTATTAGAGAATAAATAGCGCTTTCATTCGCCAGTATCCAGTAGGAAATTTATTCATTGATGAAGTAATGAACACATGTACGATACTATACATTCCTAACACCAATGACACAGGCATTTAATTGGAAATTCATGCATTACTTCTTAATGTATATTGTTACTTTATTGATTCATTAGAGAAAATGTAAGGGAAAAAGCAAGGTTCAATTTAAGCAATGCTAAACTATCCATGAATTCTGGGCGGTAAATGTAATGATTGAAACCTATAAAACCCGTGTAATATTTACTCATCTTAGCATTAAGCGTTCAAACCATTTCAAAGAAATGGAATAGCCAAAAAAGGAGGAGCAAAAAGGGTTTGAGATGGAAGGCAATAGAAACTCAGGATGGAAGTTCCGTGAGCAATCGAAAGGCAGGATCAGGAAGGGTTATAGGACCGGGATTAACAAAGGAGCAAAACTAAGATAAGTATTTCCCGATGTTTATTCTCTTCTCTGATTTAAGAATTTGAATATTTGGCAATTTCGATAGTTCTGAAGAAGAATTAGAATCATTCAGGAGTCATAAAATGATTTCCCAGTCCACGCTTATCCTTATCGCCGACAATGTAACAGGTTTTCTGGGAAAAGTAGAACAATCTAATCTTACGAAACACCCCAAAAGAAAATCTATTAAAAAGATCTGCCCACAAAGTCATAATACTCTCGTATTTCAAACGAACTGAACAAAACACAATCAACACTCGGATAAATCTATGAAATCAAAGAATAAAAGTAAATTTCATTACATTCGGAAAAAAAATCGAAAAATTCTCCACTGGAAAACTGCAAATTGACAGATATTCTGGAAAGAAAAAAAATTCGGGGGAAAAAATGCCCTTCACGTTCTAAAATTCAATTGATTACGTGCTGGGGCCAAGGGGAGAGAGTGAAAATTGTGCAAATTGAAGCAGAATTCCTGTCGAGTCATTGAAATTTAATTAACACTTTCTGCAGAGTCGTCGTAAATAGAATAACGTCAGAGACGGACGATGGCGGCGGCAACGGCGGCAGCGGGAATGGCGAAAATCAGTCAGCTACCTTTCGTTTTCTCAATTTGAACGGACGCATTCGACTATATAAGCCTAGAGTTAGTTCATATAGTCAAATTACGATAAAGTGTCAATCACAGTCAGCAGCTTCGTCAGCCCTTAGACTCTGACTTTGATACCAACACCCCAGTCACTCACCCACCCACCCCATTTGCCAAAAACTGCTACTGTGACTGGTGCTATATAAGGTGGAAGGATGGAAATGTCAGCAAAATTTCGCTTTCTGCAGATCAGACATCAACGTAATGGGAATTTACGGCAGTCTATTCAATCCCCTGTCTAGAGCTCAGTCAGAATTGAGGAGTATTTTTATCAGAAATTTTTTCACGACTGGATTTTGGCTTATCACTCCACTCCCCACCCTCATCTCTGCCAGCCAGGCGTTTTTCAATTGTTTTCAACTAGCTTAGCGAATTGTTAAGAGACGGATTAAATAAAGGCTGACGGAGGCAACGCTTTGAGCTGTGATCCCAAGGCTGTCAGCTTATTATATTTGTTAAGTAATAGCACATCTGGTGAAAGGAGTGGGGGGGGAGGATTGTGAGTGTGCGTTACAAATGCAACTCTTAAGGATTTTTCAATGCAACACCACATGACGCAAGGGCAGACCGCTTGAGGGCAGGCGGTACTGAAGTGACATGTGTAAAACTGCAAAGACAAGTCCCTTCGGCTTTTGCTTTTTAATCCTTTTATCTGTGTCTGGCTTCAGTTTTCACCTCATGAGAATTATTCGTACCTGCTTTGTTACCAGTTTTCGCAGCGTAAACCCACGTATGCAAATTTTTTTCTTTCCTCTTGACTGAAGCGTGCACGTATTAAAGTGGTTTTGTACACAAGGCTTCCTATCTAACCCCTATATCTGCCCGCAACTTTGTTGCCTGTTTGGTGCTACATTGTGTCATAAAAGTCAGATAATCTGGCGGATGAGTGAATGCCAGTGCAATGAACTCATTTGTCACACTCAAATGCGTCAACACTTGTATATAGAAGTTCTCGTGTGAAGATTCCTTCTTCCTTTTTTCCCCTGTATGCACTTTTTAAACTTGAAAGTGTTGAGTGAAATGGAATTTGCACTCATGAATCAATCGATTTTGATTAGAGCATCTTTCCTGCTGTTCCAACGTTGAAGATTTTCATCTATGAAATTGATGCTATTCGGTCAGCAATTACAGAGCCAAACAGTTCTATTAACATGGAGCTAAGTTCAATATGCGAAGAAATGAAGTGTCAGTATGACATTTAAAAAAAAAGATGCTTTTAGAAGTTTTTATTAGAGAAAAGATTTGCGAATGAATTTTAGATTGTAAATACGTCTCAAGCAGCCCATTTTTGAGATTATCGAAATGTTTTTAGTGTAAATTTTCTCATGGCTCACATCGTATTTATTTTGCGAAGGTGTTTTTGATATATTCCTAGCACGTTTTGGGAATAGGTCAAATGTGCTCGTAATATCAAGAGCGAATTTTCTATTAAAATCTATTTTTTCCCGAGAATAACACCTGAGAAAAATAGTTAATGTTTTTCTAACAAATTCAATATCTGAATGAGCGGCGATACCTTGTAAGACTTGTAAGACTTGCCTGCACTCGATTAGAAAAGCTCGAAATTTGAGTGGACTCAAAGCATTGAGTGGGCTCAAATCTTGAACTCAAATCAAGTATTAAACAGACCCTGATCTTGAACGACTCTTATTGTTATTACCAGGATAGTTAGCTTATAGTTTATCTAGTTTAAGCTGTGTCTTTTTTTTATTAAACATTTAAAATGAAATTATCGAAAATTACGCATTTGAGTACATACATTTTCCATCGGTCAGAAGACATTGGTATTCCATTAGATTATGCTCCCACTCTCTTAGGGTGATTACCCAACAATAAATGGTAACTTATATGAATAAAATCTCACGTTTTATCTATTGTTTTATTATATTTCTTTGTTTAAATTGTTCATAAGTAAAATTAAACTCCAAAAATGCTCTGAGTAAAAATCGTTTCAACATTTGACACAATTTCTTTAGTGCTCCGCATCCCACAAGGCAACTGAACACAAAACCTCTATATCCTCGAAAAAGCACTACACCTACTGCTGGTATCTTGAAACAAGAAAAAAAAAACATTTTTACTCAACACTCATGTAATGTAGGTAGCACATTTCATTTACGTAGCAAGAAAAAAAAAAGAAAGTTTTGCTTACACTACCACTTCCTTCTTCCTTCCACTTTATTCCCCTAAATCCATTAACTTGCGACATTTAAGTAGGTCAGGAAAGATTTGTACCTCTTGAGAGAACTGTTTGAGTTCGCCGGTGGTAATTCTTGTGTATCCACCATCCCCTTTGTTTTTCCACCACCCCGCACCCCTCACCCCTCACAATTCTTTCCAATCCATCTAAAGTTAAAATTTCAACTTGAAAATCACAGGCATAGTTGTTGAGGTAGTAGGAGTGGAACAAAATCGGATTCATTTTGTTAAGAACATCCATACAACAGCCAGCACTTGCTATCAGCTGGTGGATAGAAGAAACCTGTTAACCCACCACTTGAAAATCAATTTACCTTCCTCCACCTCCGACTCAAATAAAGAATTTTTTTTTCCCTATAATACAAGGAAAATGCTGAACAAATTTTCCACTTGTCCTCAATTGAAAAAAATTTTTTTTTTCCATCCTCACTGCTCCCATTTCGCTGTTTAGTATGTTGTGTATTAGTTGATGGAAGAAGAAGTAGGGGGAAGATCAGCGTGTTGTGATTCAGATGTATCTAGGATGATGGAGAAAGGGAGCAGGTGTTAGGAACAAGGGGTGAGTGGTTTTTCAGTACTTGAAAAATTCTTTTCCAGCACTTTTTTTTTTTTGCCGTTTTCCATCTGTTTTCATGAATGGTGTGTGCACAAAAGAACACGACGAAAATGTGCAGAAAATTGTCGCGTATAACACGGCAGCATGGTGGAATCCACACGCGAGACACGACAGAGAAAGGGGTGAAATATTTTTGTGCACACAAAGCTACCAGTCTATTCCCACCCCCTTGGGCCCTGATCTAATATTCTTATGCCCGCAGCTGGTGTGCGCGCTACATATAGTAAAAGCAAGGTTTCTCTGCTCATCACGTTGACGAGCTCGGGGAGAAAGTTGATTTGGGCACACGGGCGGCGGTGTACATTCTAATGCCATTGAATGCTTTTCATGTTTATCCACCCACAGCTTTTTGGTACTCATGTTTTTCGTTATCCTTTAAAACAGGGTGGGTAGAAAGATGGTTGGGGGATGTCTAATGGGATCTCTGTTTAGTTTCCGAGAGAAGCATACACACTTTGGAGGATTCACAAACCATGGAAGAGGCAATGGCCTGAATTTCGTATGTCTTTTTTTCTTATTGGGTTGAAAAGGAATGGATTCAGGCAATAGAACATGTTCTAATGTAAAGCATACCCTTCTAGCCTTAAAAAGGGTTTATGGAAAAACAGCCGGTTGCGAAAGGTCTTCAATTAAAAATTAGAAATGGAGGTGAATGTTTGAGAAAACGGCTTGTGTTTCACAGGCTATTCATTTCGAAGGGATCGTATTCACCTTTAGAATTTGATTACTTTCAAGTCTTTTTTTTATCTAAGTAAGTCCAAGGTGATTATGACCAAACTCTGAATTATTGCGAGAACTTGGGTATCTCGGTGAGAAGGCTTTGTCCTTGTTTCAAAGCCACTCTACACGAAATGATGAAGGTTTTAAGGCAATTTCCCAAAGGTAAACTGCTGGAACGTAATTTCTCTTGATAAAAACTTAACGGAAAACTGGATTCGAAAAAATCATTGGAAAGAGGATAGAAAGCCTATAGAAATTGCCGTTATTGGAGGAGTTGCATAATTGAATGTATGAGTTAAAATAAATAAAAATATGCCAGCTTGTGTCCTTTATTTCCTCAACTAGAAGATATTCCATTTCGACTCAGGAGAAATTTGCATTCACAAAATGCTTTTAAATTGGTACAATTTTATTCCGATGTCCATTTGGTATATCATTGTATCCTTTGTTACAATATTACCTTCTACTCTATTAAAAGAGGCGAGAACAGCCTACAAACACCTTTTATCCAATTCGAATGCTGTAATGTCTTTCTGTGCTATTAGGTCTCAAGGGTCCTTTGTACTTTATTGCGAAAATTGTTCATATTGTTCCCCCGGGGTAGCCCTCCAAGCAATTATATGTGTTAAATGAAATTAGTTTCTGGACAAAATCCTACATTTTACGTACCTATACCAAATATTTCTTGAATAAAGAAACATAATAAGGCAACGTTTTGTTCTTCAAACTACAAAAAGGGAAATTATTCTGATCCATAGATATTTTTTTCGGTTCAACATCTCACCATATGGGATCTATTAGTCCCAAGTGATACCCACATAATAATATAGAATAAGTAGACTTCAAAAGGTTAATATGTTCTGCTCTTTATTTCGAGGACTGTAACAGCATTTGGTAAAAATATTTTTCCTCCATTTAATGATGGAGGTTGTCGCAGTAATACAACTCAGGGCCTATTACAATTAGGTTTTTTTTTGTTACAGCTGTACCTTTCTATGTAACTTATGATGCTCGTAGATAGGTTTAAGCGATTTATTAATGGTCATGGGGAAAACGAAACAACAGACCCGACTAGTCTTAAAGATCTGTGCTCTTCGGTTTTATATTGAGAAAAGTTGGTTCATTCTCTGCCAATAATAGATTGAAGGATTTTTCACAAACATATAATATCTTATCATGTAAAATTAATTGGGAATTAAAATTAAAATTAATGCGATTAAATCTAAAGCAAAAATACAGGGATGAATTTAAACATAAAAGTAAAATAAGAGAAAAAAAGAAAAAAGAACAGTACTAATATATGTCGGAGTCGGAATAAGCCAAGAGATTCAGGAAGTCCGCAAAAACTTTTGTAGGATACCATGCACTGGATAGATGCTGGCAAGAGATTCCACAATGGAACGTATTGGACAAAGTATGAATGCTCCTCATAATGAGAACGATATCGAGGAATAGAATATTTCTATGTCTAGACAGCTGCAGTTATTATTATTAAAGCATTTATATATTTATAAATAGAAAAAGAAAAAAAGTGGACCAAGAATGGAGCCCTGAGACACCCCAAGGTAAACGAATTCAAGGCCGGATGAGTTGTTATTGTTACCCCTTAAGAAATCTTCTTCTCTACCCAGAAATGATTCACAAAAATATGCATTTGCATTTGCATTTGCAGTATTAAATCACTTACTTGGTTGGCTTCTACACATTTTAGACACTTTCCCCAACTTCTAAGGGCTGCACAAAATTTTTGTGAGCTGGACAAAATTTCTGTGGGCTGGTCAAAACTTCTAGAAAAAAGATTTTGATAGATACGCAAAATTCTAATAATTAGGCAAAACTTTGCAAGGGTTGAGGAAAGTTGGGAAAAATGTACAAAAGTTTACATGATCCTTTCCTTATGGAACTGAGCACTTATTTTATCTGGCCTACGCGAGTAGTTGAAATTCTTTGATAATAACGTAATACTCACTGGGATGCTGGAGGTATTTTAATAAAGAGCTTGTGGGTCAACATTCACCAAAGCATACCAACCTCCTAATGCAGAAATGACTAATTCAATGCCCACATGAAGTAGAAAATAGGGCTTAAGCTTATTTTAGCTTTTGACAGCACAGAATATCAATAATTGAGACATTTTATTAGGTACAGAGTGCTGACTACCACCATAGGAGGTTAATATATATATTTAATATAGGTTTGGGGTGTTATTATTAATAAAATTAAACCTGAAATATCTAGAATTGCAGGAAATTATGCAATCAATCAATTTGTTACTAAAAAATTGTGCCGAATTCCTTTACCTCTAAAATTTTTCTTCAATTGATAAGATTAGATGAAAATTTATAAGTTAGATTAATTAGTTAGATTGTTTGAACAAGCCTGCCCAATTCCACTTGTCAAATTATTATCATTCCCTTTCCAGTACGCAAAGAATAATTGGGGAAAATAAACGACAGAAAAGTAAATATATGACTAAGGTGAAATGAATGGTAATTTTCCCCAAGTACAAAAGAACCTGAAATTTATTGCTCAACACCTTTCAAGTTACGCAATGTTACGGCCCAAATTTTCCGATCTATTACCGGATTTACGTTACGTAATAACTTCCACGTGAAAATGTTATCACATCGTAAATTGTTACTGCCAACAAATATCGTAATTTTATTGAAAGTAGAAAATTATTCACATTATCCCAACAATGAATATTTATTCTCCTCAAATTTCTTTGAATGCATCGCAGTTGGTTGTCTGGTTAACAATATACCAAAAATATTCAGAAGGGTGCAAATTAGGGGATTTAGCAAACCAATCCAAAATTTTCAAATCGAAATCCTGAAAAGATTATTTAACAAGGCCGTACTGATACTTTAAGTCTGTACCCTCGTCCCGAGGATTGTAATATTTCCTAAAAAATTTCCATCTGATAAGCTTTTGTCCACTTGTTGGTAGTAATTTGTAAAATCCTTGATTTAGAGAAATAACCTCAAAAAGAACCTTTCAGCCCTTTTATTTGTTCGATTTTATACTTTTATCGCTTTGTGATCTTTGGAAATTTTATATTTTGTACCATAGTAAACTATTTCATGACATTGCTATCAGTTTTTTTCAAAATTTAAAAGCAAAACATAGAAAAAATTACTCTCACATTTTCCTCTCACATATGAGAGATATGGTACTGAGGTTTATATATAAAAAAATTCCAGAGGTTGATTAAAATTATACTACGATAAAATTAGTATGTTAGCAAGCCTAAAATAGAACAATCTCAGAACAATATTCAGCACATGATCTTCTTTTTCTGAATGAAAAGATAAAGTGTGCAAGTGCTAATAGAAGACCAGGAGGCTGAACTCAATCAGGCACAGGAAACGAACGTTAAAGAGAAATGGTGAGTGCGAGCTAGTTCATCTAGATAGTCTGGACAAATTCGGATAATTCTATTGGTATTCTGCTAAGAAGTTCGAGGCAAAGTTCAAAAAGGTATTGCATAGGAGATTCCTTCAATGTCATCGTTCAATCGACTAACACAATTCTCAATTAAATTTGTAGGCTTGAAAATATAAAATTGTATATCGTCAGCATTTCACAGTAATATCGTTATTTACACATTAACATTAAATGGTAAAGGAGCCAACACAGAACCCTGCGGGACTCCTTACTTTTTGAGACATCTTCTCCAATCATAAGTCCTTTTATTACGACCGCATGAAATGAGACTTACCGCCCTATCACTAAAAACAAAGTTGTTGATAAGTTTATCCCTCAGAATTCCATGGCTTAACGCAGGGTTGTCCAACAGGCGCCCATTGAAACGGTAAAAGTGTAACCAAAGTGTCATTAAAGGCCGAGGTTCAAGAAAAAATATTGTTCAGTTCAATGGGATATAGGTCAGGGCTCATCGCATTTCTGCGAGAATTGTAGACTCTAAGTCAAAATTTAATATCTTTCTTGGTACTACTATAACTAACATAGCAACCTATCTGCAGTTGATCTTCCATTTTGGAAACCAAAGTGATTTTTGTCCAGTATATCCTCGATGATAATGTATGAAAACATCCTAAAAAACAGCCCTTCAACGCTTATTAATGAAATTTATCCATTATTACTGGACAAAAGTCTGTCACTTAAAAAAAATGACCTTACTATATATTGAAAATAGCAGAGGACCAAGATTTGATCTCTATGGCGTTCCAGACAAAGTATATAAAGAAAAACTAGTTAAATATATTTTTATAGTGGATCCCCTCATAATTAATACTTTGATTATTAATTGGAGCATTCTGATATGCGTTGTTATTCGCATTGTCACGAGTCTGATTCGTGAGCCACAAAAACGCTATCAGTCAATCACGAGTTAGACTCGGGCAAATTATATATAGATTAATTGCGGTTTCTTTCTATTCTTGGTTACTAGAATGTCATGTACAGATAATTTTTGAAGATTTTTTTTCTTAAAATCTAAATAGTCATTTTATATGCATTATTTATCGTAAAAAATGCATACTCAAGGTGATAATAGGAGATGTATTTCGACAACAACTATACTAACTTATAGCATTTCAATTCAAGATGCGATAAATTCATCTAGGAATCTCCTGACCTGGCATACCATTCCCGTTTTTTTTTTGTATACTTTTCTAAAAACAAATGGAAATTTAAACTTGTTTGTTTCCTAATGGATAGTAGTTTTCCAAGGTCTGCAACCACTAAGTGTAGTTTTCTTCTTTTATTATATGTTTTACGTGAACTTTTCCCATTCACATTCATCTACTCCAATAAATCTGATTTCACTTTGAAGGAGGAAGCTCTTGTTCTGCAAATCGAAAGCTTAAATAAAAAAACCGCCCCCACCCCCACTCAATAGTTGCAGTGATTTGTTCATGCAATTTTCCGATGAAAGATTGAATTCCTGGGTATATACAATAAAGTCACAACAATTAAACCAGGTTAAGAACAATATTCCGAATAGCGAGCGCAAATTCACAAGTCACAAGGCAAAACCAGAAAACTCGACATATTTTTCTCGCATAAGCCACCATTGGGGAAAGGTGGAGGGAGCATAATGCGAAACACGCGGGCGCTTGTTTTCCAAGTGGAACTGCCGCACAGCTTGCATTTTCAAACGGCCTCGAAACACAGTTTCATTATTAAAAAAATGAAAAGAAATTTATTCTTGTACAAAGCATAGCCCCAGAACGAATGTGAATCCGCTATAAAAAAAATTGCACTTTAGTTTGATGTTGGTTGGTATTGGAATGCAGGCAGCGATACCAAGCACCTTGTGCAGTACTCTCTATGCTGGGCATTCTGCACTTCTAATCGTAGATCCATCGAACTCTTCACATTTACAAAATGTTGTTTAAATATTCGCTGGTTGCATTTCTCTTAGCTTCATGCTTCGGGGATGATTGCTATTCAAAGTACACATGCTCGGGCGGTGAAAATGGGTGGAAAAGACACCTTCAGGGGCGTTCGGGGTAAGATTTAAGATACATTTTTAATCCCTATAAAAACAGTTGGGTGCGCTGATGGCAAATGAACCTTTTCTTTTCCAATAACTTCCACTTCGAGACCAGGTCTGATCGGCTGTCTAATACTAATCTCAGTTATTATCAGGCTGGGAACACACAGAAAAAAACCTCTTTGCCAGGTAAGAAACGAATGAACTTTGAAGTATGCATGTATATTCCTGGGGAGACGAACAAAAAGAATGGCTGCAAAAGATCTTAGAGCAGCAAAAAGCCATATCGGGGAACAAAAAAGGAAAAACAAGTAAAGCGACTCCAAGCCAAGTTATCTCTTTTAGTGGTATGCCCGGGGAGAAAAGGCAAAAAATTACGTCAATCTTGTGGAACCGGTTTCTGAATGGATCTCGTCTTGTTTTATTTTTTCTGTACTGTTCCTCCTCTCAACCTCCTCCTTGACACGAAAATCGAATTCCTCCCGGTCTTAGAAGTTGTCACCTCCCTTGACCTCCCCTGCACCTTTTTGTATTCTTCGTGTTTTGACCATTTAGCGTGCTTGAGTAAATCGGATTCTGGCTAGAAATTACCTTGTGGGCTCAGTCCATTTTATTTTCTTCATCGTCTTATGTTATATTTTCTTAAGAAGGAGAAGACAGTAAGGAGGAAAAAAACAACAACGGGAGAAGAGATGATAAAACCTTAGCCGGCTAGTGTACTCCACTTCACTTGCGATTGCTATGGATTTCCTGGGTTTTAAAAGTCAGCAATAATCACGCATGTAATTCAGCCGTGATTGATGAATAAAACGCGATTTTCATAATCTACTCGTAATGTGTTTTGGACATTACTAAAAATAGAAAGTGGTGTGGGGAGATTTATGTTTCATGGATGGGTCTAAGGTCAATATAACTGCTTTATTTTTACATAGAGATAACAAGCCAGAGGGGGATTCATTCGAAAATTGACAATTTTTCTTAAGTATTTTGTTTGCTTCTCTAATTAGCGGACAGATTATAAAAGGAGATTAGGGTATTGGACTGATTTAGTTTGTAATGTGGTCGTACAAACTAATACTAGCAGTTTTTTTTGGTATAGTTTTGATGATTCCATAAGGAACACAATATTTTTCATTTTTTTTTTTAAATGAGTTATGACGTAGGAAACCTATTGAACTCATAACCATCAATAGAGAGTTATCTGAGAAGATATATATATATCTAATCCCAGTTGAAGTAAAGTATTGCTTAAAATCTCCGATGAGATAAGAATTTGTCGTTAAATAGTGATGAACTGATAGTGTTGGTTATTTTAGATTTTTCAAAAGCATTTATTAAGGTCAATCACAAATTGCTACTTGAGAAATACTGTTCAATCTTTAATTTTTCTAATCCGGTATGGTCACAGTTGGTAGGACGACAGCAAAAAGTCTTCTGTGGTAGTAAGGTACCTGGATTTTTCGTTGCTTTGAATGGAGTCCCGCAGGGTTCTATTTTTGATCCTCCAATGATTGATGGTAAACATTGCCCATCAAAAATTTTCAGTTTCATAGAGCGATTCCTTCTACCTGATGAGACTTCTAATTTAGTTTCTATTCTGTGCTTAGACCAAATGGCCACCGAGGGAATTAATGATAATTTAAATAGAATTGCTTAAATAATTATCTGATTACAATTGATAGAAACTTCCAGGTATATTTAAATTCGTTTCCACTGACAACCAAGGACATTAGTCAAAACTTTCTTAATAATATCAATTTGCTGTGATAACACACATTTTTGAAATGACTCTAGCCTCATTAGTGATAAGTGGGGTGTGCGTTTTTGACCTTGACAACCAATTTTCCTTATTTGTGTACTTTCTGGTATCTCCATGCCTCCTCATGTTATTTACTTACAAAGCAGTGACTTCATTTATAAAACTCCTACTACCGAATTGCCGGCACTGTATATTTAATTAAATTTTCCGGGGACTACATGCAAACTCTCTATGTTTGGCTATTTTCGTTACATAGTCTGTGAATTCCCTAAAGCTCCTAAAATTCCACTCAACATTTACATATTCGTTAGAATGATATAAAAGGCAAAGCCTTTCCATTAAGTCTGATTTGGTAATTAAGTGGTAAATTATCTCTCTCTACAGGTCAGACATTAGACATTTATTTGTGACAGAGACTCCATAAATAACAAAATAACAAAAAAAAAATGCCTGCAAGGATGGTGATGGTGAGGTTTCATGCGGAAGGCATTGCCTTATATTTTGCGCACTAAAGATCTATTTTTAACTTTGCCATAATGTTCACAACACATTTTTGGCGCTGCTGCTTAATGTCCAAACGTCTGTTTAACTCAGGTTGTGTCCATTTCGTCTTAATAGTCCTGCCATGACAATTAAAAAAGGCCAAAAGCTTACATTTTTGTGGCAGTCTATCCTCTTTCCCACGCTGCTGCTCTACTTTAACTAACACGAAAAACAACTTTTCTAATTTGGGACTATTTTAAGCTCATAAAATTTGTGTTTTTCTTTTTTTTCCCCATCTGAAAATGTCTGTCAAGTGAGTTTTAATTATTTACATAAGGACGAATAGTGGACAGGTCATATCTCATCATACCACCGCCATTGCATGTGGGTGGAGAAGTTCTTTTGAATTTTATCGTTGGTTTTTTGGCCCTGACGACTACGTGAGCTAATGACAGGTAAATAATTGACCCGCATTTTAGTGCAGATTTAACTTTAGCAAAGTCGAATAAATGTGGTAATTTTTCTACTGTCTCACCTCTCTTGCCGCACTTATTACGAAGCTTTTGGCATCAGATGGAAGTTATGTTTTCAAAAGCTATGGGTCATTCGGGCGGGCGTGTGATAATGTAGTGATTTTATGTAGAAATGGCAGAAGAGAAGTAGTACCAGTTTTCTGCTTATTGTTTTTCAGTACGATATTTTTTCGTTTGTAACTGTGATCTTACAGGAATCGTATTGCATTAATTTACAACTTACAAATGTTCGAAATTTGTAAGGTCTTTACTACTCAAGTTTAGCAAGTACCCCGTCTCAAAATAAAAATATTAATTTACTTCAATAAGTTTTTGTAAATATTGGAGGCATTTCTGTTTGAACGATTATTTGTGGTTGCTTTTAATTTTTAACGATAATTGCATCTGGCAATTAAACTGGTAATAATCATTCTTATAATATGAAAATTGAATATTTTCCAAATGGAATACACTACATTTAGATATCTGGTAAATAGGATTTCGTCTTTTAATGGCTTTTGTCTTTTGCAATTAAACGAAGTGACGCAGATCATTGTGGATAATTTCCAAAAATTTTCTGTATACACTTTCCAAATCATATTTGGAATGATTGATTTGGATAGATCAATTATCAATTTATTATCAACTATCCCCTTTTGAATATGATACAGATCATCATAAATCCCATAAGTCCATTGAGATAGATCTGAACGTCGTCGGCATGTAGGTGTACATAAAAGTCGCAAATTACAGCCGTTAACTCATAAATGAATAAACAGAACAATAAAGGACCCAAAATTGATCCTTGGGGACTCCCGTATTTAAAATTGTTAGAATATATTGCGTATTCTTTATCTTTACTATCTGGCTGCGATTTGACAAGAAATTGACTTTGAATATTTAGAAACTAGGCACTTGCACCTACAAAAACGGAAAAGTGGAGGTGAATCTTAGAATTCTATAAAATTCCCAGCTGGGGGAAGTAATGATCCCAACTGACATTGAATGAATAATAAATAAGAGAAAATAAATAGAATCGCACACAAGTATCGAACACATATCCCGACCGGAATTTCCTCCGTTTTGAAATTCACAGGAAGAATTTAAATAGGGGGAATATGATCCCTTCCCAGGCAGGCATTTGATCTAGATCTCTTCTTTCCAAACCTGTAGTTCCTGTGTGGTAGGGTGAGCAGGGCAGTGCAAAGCAAGACATACAATAAAGAGGAATTGTAGTGTTGTCACGTTTTTTGAACTCTATCGTCTTTCCCATACAATGTGTTAAAAACGAGTATGTGAAGGTCAAGATCACTGGATGCTTCATTATGTGTCCTTGGAACATGATCTTGACAATAAAATCTGTCTGATGGAGGTACTAGTATTTTTTTTTTCCAAGTTTCACTAAAATTTGTGTATTTCTGTTCATTCTTTTTTGTATTTGGATTCAATTTATGATACCGACCTCTCCTCTCATCATATCTCTCAGTACTTGAAGTGGTTGTTTACTTCATATATAATAAATATTTCGCACAGTAATTTATGATAGTATCTATTGATTTTCTATCAGAATCCTCTACAAGGACAAAGTTTAAAAATATCTACTTGCGCCTTACTTATTAATGTTCTCCATTGTTTTTGTTTATAATCCATGAAAATCAATAACCGATCCCATTCACATGGTTCACACTTCACACCCAACAAACAACAAACCCATATACCACCTACCCGTGAAGAGAGGAGAAAAGTCGCTACTGGTGTAGTGTCTTCATGAAAAACTAAAGGGCAAGCCAGTAATAATTAACGTCGTCTAACGTGAAATGTCATCGCACTACATTGACCTTACCCAAAAAATAAAAATGTTGAAACTTGATATTAAGGTGCAATGTCGTTTTATTAGTTTAGTTAGTATTGTCGTGAACACAAGGTGTCTCTTCCAGCAGTATGAAGTTGTTGACAGCAATTAGCAGATGTCATTAGTTTCCATGGGAGAGCGGATTGACTTCGATGGTGGACAAGGAGAACCAGGC
>QYTT01083608.1:0-24843 GCA_006980735.1 Dasypogon diadema
CTAAAATAAAAATTAAGATGTAAAATAAACGCGGATTCTATTGTATTAAAAATTACACAAAAAATTCGTTAAAAATCACGTCTCTTTTGCTCGCTTCCAATTGGAATGCTACCAACACAATGTATCCAGAGTGACGTCATGCATGTCAAATTACAAACCTGGCTAACCTTGCAGTCTGTAAACCGTGAGGAAAACCACCTTGGGAAAATTGGCATTCACAGTGACGGGTTTTTTAAAATAATTGAATTTTGTTCTTTCAAACTTCTGAAAGTTCTACACAAAATATTACCAATCTTAGCCAATGCCAGTTGTTATAATTGTGTAATGCTTTGTTAGCTTATTTTTTTAACTAGAGAGTGCAGCAAATATATAAATTGCCGCCAAATTTCTCTGTGATATCTTTCAGTATCTGACATTTATTCTTTGACTTGTTCCAAATTTTTACCGTTCGCGTACCCAGTATAGGGTTGAGAGGATTCCCTTATGGTTCAGTCTGAAGAAAGATTTTACGAGAAAAGTACGCGGAACAGACCCATTTTTTATTTTGTTGAGTCTTTGTTCAAGTTAGAACGCTACATAGAAATTTCGGTAAGAGATTGCACAATTCAGCCCAGAGAACTGCTGAATTCTTCAAGGTGCATACAAATCTAATGTCGAATTCGACTGAGTTTCAAAGTGTCAAAGTGATCCATTGAGCAAAAAATTACGTCATAGGTGTTGTATGTCTCCAAAGGCAATTTAACGAAGGAAAGTTACGCTCAAAGGTAGTACGGGTTCAGTAAAGGGTCACATATACATACAAAGCCAAATATCATTTGACATTTTGTTTACTTTCTGCCTTTATGCTGAAGGAAAAAGTAGAAAGTGCAATATTTTTGATTTTATAAAGAATAACACTGCAATGGAATAAACGAATAACCAAATTTCGGATTCGCCGTCTTCAAGTGATTTTTCCTAGATTGTGTTGTTGAAACCTGACTCGGAATCGGAACCTCTCACTTGAGAGGTTTTATGTCTGAACATACTGACTGATTGACGTATTCTCTTTGGATGAGGGTACATTGATGACGAACACTTTATAGTTGGGATCACTCTCTCTGCTCCGTATACTAGGTAAATACAATTTACATTGTACAATATTTACTTTTTTTTTTTTAAAAAAAAAGAGAAACAAACAAACAATAAGAAACGGACGAACCATAGGTTGAATGCTGAGGAGTGATGTTGTGTGCTGTTTTTTTGGAGAACGTAATGCCGTCAATCGTTTGTAGCTGAGCTTGTCGTCTTATTTATAACCGCACATCTACTATAGGAATAATATCCTGGAATAGAAACCCTAGTGTATAGCGGTGACGCTGAGCCATTAATTCGGGCGCGGCAGTCCAGAGCCCCCAGTACGGGAAAATCAGAGCCGGCCTAGAGAAAAAAAAGTGATTTTGATAGCTACCTACAAACACAGTCAAACAAATTCTATAGTGGATCTGAAATCGTTTCATTGACGGGGTGCAATCTCAGTGACGGCCTGAAACTCCATCGAATTCGCATAAATGATTTTTTTTAATTAGTCGAATTTGTAGTGTAGATAATGTATATGTTTATGTATTCTGACAAGAAATGTTCTGATATATTTCTCGTTTGGAGGAATAATGGGAGTCGTATGAGAAAAGTTTTATTTAAACCAATCTTCAGCACAGTCATTTAAGAAATATGAACTAAACAGTTAATAGGTCTGTTTGATGATTAACTTCGCGTAAATTCGATTTACTACTCTATTTTTTATAGTAAGGATTTTGGCACTTGGGAGAGTAAAAGAGGAGGTATTAGCTTACTTGTAGTAATCATCAAACAGACCTACTCCATAAAGTTTTTGCCAACTAAATTTTTAGCCCAAAGTAAAAGGACAGACCTAATATTCACTTGTATTTTTGGATTACATTAGAGAGACTAACGAAGTTGAGGTTTATTATATAATGATATTGATAGTTTTTGAAGCAGTTATTTTAACAATTCTGGAACGCAGGTGGAACTCTGACTCGTGAAGATATATTTTTGTGGGACGCATCGTTGGTACCCTAGCGCCTAACGTATTAAACTTATTATGTATTTTTTTTTACAATACAATATGGTAATTGTCTTGAACAAAATTTCTATGAGGGAATTGTAATTTTTAAACAAATTTATGAAGATA
The DNA here is from genome assembly GCA_006980735.1 of Dasypogon diadema. Taxonomy (NCBI): domain Eukaryota; kingdom Metazoa; phylum Arthropoda; class Insecta; order Diptera; family Asilidae; genus Dasypogon; species Dasypogon diadema. The sequence goes on from QYTT01083608.1 coordinate 2,189, forward strand.
TTACTTTTTTAATTAGAAGATTTCTGTGTGATAAAGCAACTTTCTGGCTCTTTTAAAGAATATCGTGAAAATAGATATAAATTGGATAGATAATTTATTATATGAGCCGTTTATTTTGAAAGTGGTTTAAGTCACATTTTTCAATTTTAGTAAAAATCGAAATGTAACTGTAAAATAAGCCATTTAAAATTAATTTTTGCCCTGGTTGTAAAAGTGGACTTAAACCACTTTCAAAATAAACGGCTCATATATGTTCGGCGTACACCTTTGAACCATTTATAAAATCAATCTCACTATACACACACAACTTGCGATTTATATGATACTCGGATTGCACGGTTTCGGGTTAACACGGTCGAAGAAATGAAAAAAAAAAATCGTTCTACACGAGATTAATTCCGTTCAACACGCTTGAGAAGGTTTATTTAAGAATTATAATTAGAAATTTGTTCCATTGAACGCGTTTGCTTTCAGTAGGTTTAGAATGTAACAGCGCAATTTCATGTCATTCTGTTTGCAATTTTTAAAGCTTATCGCTAAATTCAACACTATTTTTGCCCATCGATGCCTCACCTGATACCTGCCATCTTCCTCACAAGCAATAAACACTTCATAATCTAAAGCTTTCGGGCGAGCATTGCTGAAGTAAATGTAGAGAAAAAGCGTTCGCGGGACTGCCTTAGGAGCTGACTAGTCTTTCTAGTTATTGCTTAGTTGATGGCTATGCACAAATATAAGCGTCACACAGTGGGACATGTGGTACCAGCCAGATTGATAAATATCAAATTTCCCATTCCTTTGAATTTAGTTTTGATAACGGGACTTCAGTAAGCAACAATCAAAAATGAAGAAACTACATACAACAGAGTGATTTTCTCATTCATTCTTAAGTAATACCTTCGAGGAGTGCAATTAGAAGTTAACAACAAACAAGTTGTTTGAGCACCTACTGTTAGCTTTAGTTTTTGGTATATTTTCTGAAGTTGTGATACATTTCACCACAGTTTCTTGTTATGGATGTAAAACCTGAAGGTATGTACTCGCTGTTTTTTAATTTAAAAGCTTAATGGTTTTTTTCTGGCATATAACGGCTCTTAATTCCATTCACCTTATTTGCTTTTTAAATAAAAGAGCAAATAATATAAAATGTCAGCATATGTTGATAAACGGTAATATTTTTTTCTACACTCTGGTTATCTCTCAATAAACGTATGGTAAAATTACCTGCCACAGTCTGTCACTAACGGTTCTATATGTTCAATATACAATATACTTTAAAATATTAATAACATTGTCCTTAGCCTGGGTCTCCACCAGACATATTCATTGCCATAAATAAGGCAATTTTATATGAGAAATTTTAGTCTGGCTCTTCCGTCGGTACTTTCCCTAAAACAAATTTTGAAATTGCTTAATTTATGGCAAGAAAAATTTCTAGTGGAGACACAGACAGGCTAGCGCCTGTCTTTGGAAAAGCAAAAAACATAAATTCTATTATGTATTTACTTTTGTTTTTTAAAGAGTATAATATATGATGTTACTAGGCCCAGCGCAATTTAATAATACCTTACGGAAAAATTAATAGAAGTGCCTAAGAGGCACTGAAACATTATTTAAGATCTGTATTTAAATATATATAAAACACTGAAAACATCATAAACAATTTTCCCAACTAGTGTGCACTACATGACCCACTGTGCGTCAGTTTACACGGTTTCGATTTACACGGTAGTTTCGCAGAACTAATCTAGGTGTAAATCGAGAATTGAGTGCATTGGCATATACTCGTAATAAAAGCATAAAAATATGCAAATTGTTAGTATCACACAACAGTTTTTTAATTATATGTCTGCATTTTATAAAAATACAAATAACTCATTTATGCTCAGAACTTTTTTTTATATTTTTACTAAAAACTATCATGTGTTTTATGCATTTGCAAATGATTAGTGGCACAAAATGATAATGGGTGGTTTTCGGCCCTTTAAGCTATAAATGAGTTAATAATTTCCTTTTATTATTGCCTCTAGAGCCTCTGAAAATTCTTAGTTCTTCTTCAGTTCAGGTGAAATTTAACTTTATCTCCGGCGAAAGTTATGACATATTGAAAACAGAAGTTAGTAGTGATCGGACTGAAATAAATTCAAAGTAGCAGAAGCAAAATTTAAAAGTTGAGCAAAACTAAAAAAGGCTGTTAATGTTGTTGTAGATGTCCATGTACCAAATTTTAAATTTTACATACTTTTTAAATTGCAAGATTTGCACAACTTGCAAAAATTGTAATAATATTTTGACGGAGGCATGTTTCGGGCAAAACTTTCTTGTGCCGCTAGCAACTTTTACGAGATGGCCCATTTTCAATTAAGTTCTTTCTTCTGTTATAATTATTAATACAAGAAGTAGTATTGTATAAACTTTTCTAACTCACTGTTATGGTCGGTACATTAAATTAATTTTATGAAATTATCTTCAAATACCGACAAAAATCTTCTATTACGTTTCAAATATGAGAATAGGGTACACTATTACATTTCATCTAAATACTGAAACTTGATTTGACTGAGTTAGTTCATTAGAACTGTCTTTTTGGTAATGCTAATTAAATCGATTTTATTCGTCTATTTTTATGTTTACCTAAGACTCATCCACCTAAAATTGAAACAAGAATTATTATTATAGTAAAACATAAAATATATAATTAGCCTTAGGCTGATTACTTGATACCCTATATGATATAACAAGCTTTTAAAGTGATAGGTGTTTTCCTTTCGAATTATGTCCAATAATCCAAAAATTCAATATGGCGGCCAAACCAAGGAGTGGGGGGAATATGAGCTATTTTATTTTATTTTATTGATTAAGTGTCTCATAAAACTTCTCCTTACTAAATTTGAGTGCTATACGTTGTTCCCTATTTGAATTATGCCCAATAATCCAAAAATTCAATACGATTGGCCTATTGAAGGAGTGGGGGGATTCGCCCTATTTTTAAACTCAGATCTACAAATTTTCTGAAAGTAATATATAACAAATTTCAGACCTCTAGCTCAATTGTTCTTGAGTTATCGCGTATACAGACGGACGAACAGACGGACATGCTAAAATCGATTTGTTTTCACATTCTGAGCATATGTATATAATTCATTCTGCTCTAGCATTATTCGGTCTATGCGTTGTAAACGTTGGATTAGAACTAATATACCCTATCTATCATATAGGGTATAGAAAAAATCTGACTGCAGAAACTAATATCTAAAAGTCACACACAATGTAATTTTCTAGATTTTATTTTTGCTCCCGCAAGACTTTGTTCGGTGTCGGCTAAAAAGTGGAAATTGAGTCGTTTTTAAAGTAAGACTAATAAAATGAAAACTTAGAAAAGATCAGGAGAGGTGATGTTTATTACCATATAACAGCGTTTCAAAAATATCACTGCTACTTTGAATGTGATTCTAAATTTAAAGTATATGCAAAAACTCGGCACACTTATCTAGAATAATGCATCTCGATTTATTCTTTGGAATTGAAACTGTCAGGACATCATTAGGGGGAAATATGAACTTATAGAGTCACGAACACGTGATGCTGGCAGATAATCGTTGGAAAAGTAAAGCTCAATGGCTTTCTTTTGCAATAATGACAGGGAGAATTCTTCAAATGGGCATGTTTAGTTATTGCAAATTAAATTTTTCTCAATAAAATCAAAGCTTTAAAATTTTTTAGAAACGTTGGGAAGAATATAAACCAGAGAATATTTGTATTCGAGAAAATTGAAGATTTCGAAATGAGTGATGCGTATGGCTTTTAATATAACAAATAGTAATTGTGCTTGAAAACTAACTTTTCAAAGTTTCAAAGCCGCAATGAGAGCAGCAAATTAAACTAATTTGGGGTGCATTACGAGAATAGCGAATGATGTTTTAGTTTTTTAAGCGATATTTTTTTTGTTTTTGGAGTGGTTTTCGGATACTAACAATAAACTAGAAGACTCGTTCCCGCTTAATGACCGAGCGTTTTATCTGATAACCAGAAAGACCATATGGTCAACGAAGATGTGAACTCCTTGTAATGGTTTTTTTTCAGGTTATATGTGTTTTAATTCTAGACCCCGGGAGAGAACACTTCGTTGGCCCGGAAAGGCGATGAAGAAACACTGTGATATGTCCTCTAAATTCTAATTTGTTTTTACTTTCCTTCCTTTTCTCTTGGCTTTGCAACAGTATTGAAACCACTTCCTCCTTCCTTGGTACTAACACTTTCTTTATACTACGAGTACGCGGTCTGCTCTCGAAAACAAATCAACTAAAGAATAAATTCTTACATCTACGTAGGTTAGGTTGCTAACTTGGACAGATATTAAACACTAAGATAAACGAGCTAATAATAATTTAAACATACACATTCCTTTGAAGACGAAGACGCTCGTTGTACCGCTGGCTACGAAAAGGCATGAGTTCGTATTCCCCTAGACGATCCTCAGGACCTCTCTGCTCCACAATGAAATACCAAATCACGTTAAATCCATTTTTCTTTTAATTCTTCACTACTTTTCTATTTTAGATCGGTGTTTGTTGATAGGTAATCCTATGAGCTAAATAATTTACAATTTTGTTAGCAAAATTTAACTCTATGAATGTACAAAATACTTACGGGCTAGGATTTTATTTATAATTTTGTCTTCTTTTTTGATATTTTTATTTTCCTCATTATAATTACACGTCTGTAAATGTTTCTTTTCTCTCACTTTATACCAAAAATTATAGAATCACGTTAAGCTAGTCACAACTCACATGATACATTAATCACTACATATATTCTTTTATAATCTTAGGCCTTTCTATTCTTTATATTTTAATTAAACTTTCTTTCTTTCTTTACAATGAAACAATTTTATAAAATTTATTTTGTTTGCGACACTTCACATACACATGTGGCAAAGGTTCACCCAGAAAAAAGGAGTCGGTCGTGCCGGAAATCGTTCTCCCATGCCTAGTCCGAAAAAGTTTTGATCTTAAGTTGTTCAAGATTTACTTTATGGAGTAGTATGAGGTTGACTAAGTATAGGGTAGAATTTATCGGAATGATCTCGTACATTTATCTTGTCTGTATCATAATATATAGCAGAGTCAATTTTATAAATTATATAAGCGCGCTTAAATTGCAAAAATCACCAGTGTGTATTTCAATATGTTACATCCTTTGTATCACTAGTTGAAAATTTAGAAGTGATTGTTTGTTCACTTATTAAATTCATTTTATCGATCGAGTTTGTATGCTTATATAGAATTTGTTTTCACTTGTTCAGCGTTTAAATTTAGTCGCTTTAGGGGTTTTAAGTAAAACATTTCACTTCAAGGAGGTTACATAAATAAAGAGGGATTGTTCGTTTAAATTAGAGTTTTTAAAATCAATATAGTTTTATATTAATTAGAGTATTTTCACTTTAGTGTGTGTTTCTTTAAGTTTTTGGGCTTTGGATCACTCGTAGAGTTTAGAGCAGTTATGGCTTTTTTCAAGAAAGTTACAGCAGGCCTATTCGCTAATAGAGGTTCTCTTAATTTTTTTTTTAGAAATCCGCCACGTGCTTGCTTCGTCGTATTCAATGGCCAAAAACAGTAATTCTTGCTCCGCGTGATAGTATAGTTTAATAGTTAGGCGCCGTCATCTGCTTGCTGAAAAGTGAAACCGTTTTCCCTTGGTTACAACACTCCTATAGTAACCTTTAGCTGTTTGTTCTTCATATGAAGACTCCGTTTAATGGTTCACCGATAGATCGCAAGAGCTCCTGTTTGTTACACATGCTGTAAATGCAAATTCTCCTCCAAAATGGCAAAAATGCCCCACGAGAAACTGGCAACGCGGCCTATGGGGCGGATTCTCGTGTAGTCTGGAATGGGACCAAAGGGATAAGATTTAAAAAATTTTATGCAGGAACTCAGCAGCTTTTCAGGAAATCGTTTTCATTTTGCTTGTCTTGTGCTGCGATTTCGGTGTCCGTATGGACAAGAAAAATTTCCATTTGTCCCTTATTTTCTGTTGTAAGATCTTCGTATTTTGTTTATCTTAAACACTGTATAGGAACATAAAGAAATATTATCAAAATTGTCTCAAAGAAATGATTTTTTAATCGGGTTAACTAAATACGAGTATTTTTAATAAAGTACGTATTAGGAATAATTTGCTGGATATAATTCGAAAAGTTCATTTTTTTAACTATGCCATTATTGCAGCCGGTGAGTGATGTGTAAAAGCTAGTGAGTGCGTTCAGTTAATGACAATATGTTGTATTATGTCGCATAATGTAACATAAAGGCGTTCAGTTAAGACAAACTTGGTTTGGCACTTGTAACATAAAAGAGCGTTCAGTTAGTACCAATGTATGTATACCGTTTATGTAACATAAGTCAATGATGGTTTGCAGCTCGTTTTAAAGTAACATAATGACAGCTGTCATTGTAACTGGAATGAGAAATTTTCAAAGTTAAATTTTGTTGAGGATGCATCCTGAGCTTTAATAATAAAATAGCAGAACTGATAAAAAATAAATAAATAAAACGGGAAATTAGCTGAAAAATTAGCTATAGGGTCATTCCATGAAATTTCGACCAGCGACAGGGACTCGACCCTCACCAATTTCTTTCATATTTCGTACATTTGGAGTACGAATGACAAGTATTACTTAGGTGCAATATTTCACCAAAATGTTCCATAGTTTCATAAATAACGATACATAAATATTTCAAAATTTGCATGACACAAGTTCCTTTAAAAAATCGTACAAACTGCAAATATTATCCTAGCGCTATGATATATATATATCATTTTTAAGAAAAACCTTCAAGCTATTAAATAAAAATGCAAAAAGGACATTCGGAGGAAAAAGGATTTGAAGGACATTCTAAGTATCCTTTGTCCTTGCGGATCTCAAAAAGCCAACGAGGTATTTCCTTCAAATTTTTTTATGTTTTGACTGGCAACTCTAAAGATAAGATACCTGAGTCACTTGGGAAAGAGAATTTTTTAAAGTATACCCCCTCAGGAGCCCATTATATATGTATAAAAAAGTTTAATCTATGGGCTGAATGCATTTGACGCTGTCTAGAGAAGTCCGATTGCGGCTTAAATTGTACTGCCAGGTAAAAGAAGAAGAAGGCGAATGCAAGAAAATCTTAAAGATCGTTGAGCATAAAATATAGTAGTAAAATTTTTCTTGCATTGCGTTGGCAATAAACTGTTGATGCTAACGAATAATAAAACTGGGTAACTTAAAAATTACAGACATTTACTTTTTCAGTACAAAACACGTACATTTAAATCTTCTGTCTGAGCACATTTAGGTGCATAATGCGTTCGGACTGAATGTATTTGTCAAAACAGGATGGAAAAATAACTCCAAACAGAGCGAAAGATTTAAATACATATCAAAAACGCAGCTTTATTAAAAATCACTTCCTATTTTTTTTTCCTCAAATATTTTCTCAATTGATAAATGAAGTCATTACGTTGCTATTTCTTAGTATGCATTCCCGACAGCCAACAGTTTTGTGTTTCATATGAAACTGGCATTTGACAACGATGAAACTAGAGATTTGTAATATGTTTCGGAAAAATGGGGCCTCATGAAGTCGCGATAACGCTAAGAGAATTTATTAGTGGTGTGATGTGACTAAAAGAAATATCTTTTATATTTCCATGGAAATATTGTGATTAACTTAACTAGAGGTATTTTTATTTAGAACAAAAATGTGAGACTGAAATTAACATCAAATCAATTCTGTATTATTATCTTTTTTTAAAAATTGGTTTTTGGAATGATCTCTAATATTTTAAATTTGCGGCCTATTTCAATCCAAGCCTTCGTCCTCGAATAGTTATAACAAATCCAATTCATTTGCTTTGCTTGATTTTTAATATTTCACTCCCTGCTTCATGGTTAAGACTAGTCTACCTATTAGGCAAAAATTAATGTAGATTATATATTATTTTGGCTTTAAGCCATTTGATTTTGGTTGTAAAAGTTATCAGCTTATTGCAAATAAAAAATGAAACAAAAATATGTGCTTTATTGCTAAAAGCTATTCACAATTTGCATGAAGCCAAGTCAGTCATTGGCTTGGTAAAGTGTTATACAAACTAGTCAAGATCCATTGCCGAGAGAACTGACGTCACCAATTGTTATAATAAGCCAAAGACTTGGATTGGAGTAGACCCTTAGTGTGGAATGGAATTATGCAAGGCTATAAGTGGCAGTTACTAACGTAGCCTATTCTCTTTGCATAAATCCATCTCAGAGTAATCTCATATTATTCTTGCCCAACGCAATATTTGATGAAGCTAATGTAGCACTGCCAGATGTTAACGTGTAAAATTAGCAAAGTTATATTATTTATTGTATGGAACTTGAGGGTTCGTTGTGGAAAACGTTTTGTTTTTAAAGGGTATATATAGTGGGATTTTGTTACGAGCTCTTTGTTTTAGCACAGTGAATTATTTGAAAAATATTTATAGATTACATGAACATTCCGTGAAACAATTCATGCATATATGTTAACCAGTGCGTGTAGAATGGAATAATTCTTAAAATAAAATTTGTTTTCTCTTAATTTATTTTCCTGTTTTGTTTATATTTATAGTCTTTTAAGAATTATATTTTATATTCGAAATTGGTAATATGACAAATTTGTTTTATTAGACAACTTTCTTATGTGTAAAATATTTAGTAGTCATTTAAATTAAATCAGATTTAGAGAAGAAATCATTGTAAATGTAAAGCGCTTTTTGCAATAAAATCATTTAACAATTACTAAAATCGTTTTTACTCATTCATATTTTGTTTTGATTATGTTGAGCTTTTCACTATATATTATACACAAGTATATATGTGTGCCCTGCACACATATGTATAGTGTGATTTTTTCGGCTTGGCCTTTTGATTTTCCGTTTCTTTATTCCGTTCCAAAGTGCAACTAATACTTTCAACTTGCTCAACTCGGAATTTTGAACTTACGAAACTTATTGATTGTGAACAATGTTTTTGGATAAAATGCAGATATATAATTTTGTAGTATGAATAATGTTATTTGTAATATTTATTATGCACATTATTTTACATGTTAAATATGATATTGTATCAGTAGGATGATTATTTGCAATTGGCCTTTGTGTTGACAAAAAGCGCTCTTTTTACATGAGTTATTAACACAATAATTGATCCTTTGCCCTTGCGATAACTAAAATATGATAAAAATATACAAATCTGATGTCACTGTTTTAAAATTGAAAACATAGAGAGTAATTGTTGGAAATTTATGAAGAGATTAGCAAGTAAGTGGTATGAGCAGTAAAAAGCTTATTTGCTGAAATAAAATCAAATTTTTGCTTACATAAAACACAAAGGCTTATCCGTTTGTAATCATCTTAACTAAGAGAAAGAAAATGTGTAAATTTAAAATAAAATAAAAACCACCACCCATAAAATTTATGCTGACCTTGTGTAAGGTTTAAATACATATTAAATTTTATCTTTAAAAATTTAAACTGCTTATACTAGTTTTTACCCTAATCTCTTCATCAAATTCCTTCAAAGGTCTCCTGGAGTAAGTTCATCCACTGATCAAATCTGAAGCAGGTAGGTTTTGAATTCATTCCGTCCATTCTTAGTATAAACTTAATATACATAAGGTATAAATGTCATTTGCATGTTGTAGTGGAGAGTTTAAAAGCTTCTGAATTTTTGGCTTCTCAAAAGGCATCCAGATGTGTGCATACATATTTGTTGCTAGTTGCGGAATTGCGCGAATTTACGCATAGAATTTCATCGCTTTAAATTTTGGGTGCTTAGTACACAAATGCTTTTGTTCTTATTAACATATCGTAATGAAGCCTTTTGGTGAAGTGTTTTAAAACAGTATGCATCAAATTGGTATTGTTAAATTGATCAAACTCTCCATTTTTCATGCAAAATATATCTTAAATTGTTGCTCTCATTATTAAGGAAAAACTGATTTGGGACATTTTTTATTTATTCGTGATGTATTAATTTTTTATAGATCAATTCATCACATCTCTTGTCAGCTAATAGTAAATTAGATGATGCTCAAAAACAAAAATTGAACGGCGCTCAATTGAACCCTGATGTTAAAAAAGAACTGTTACAAAAAGTAATTGCAGCAAACATCCAAAAGAAAGCTATGCAACAGCAACAACAAATACAGCTACAGCAAAAAAATATACAACAAAGACATGATGCAGAAAATCCAGAATGTATGCCGAATCGCGATGATCCAGACTCTTTTGTCATTACACCCGATTACATTCAACAAAGTAAGTAACACACAATTTTATAAAAATTTATTTAATTGAAATAAGGCATTTTTAAATAAATGGTAATACAATATTGGGGCTGGCATTCGTGGTTGAGTATGAGATTAATCAATATATATTTATTTACTTCATTATATTTGAATTTTTTATATGGTGAAAACTAGAAAACAAATTAACACTTTGATTCATTTTTTATTCAAGTTATTAATGATAAATTTCTTATGAATCGTTGCAGCAATAAAAAATGCATTAAAACAAGAGAATTTAAATCCCGAAATTGAAGAGAAATTACTTAATTTACAAAGATATCAAGAACGCCAGATGAAGGGTGAGCCACCGGCTCCGACTTTTCTTCCTAGCAATACTAATATTCCTTCACCGCCATCTCCTGCGAGATCAAATAATTCAAGGAAGCGGTCTAGTAATCGATCAAATGATGATGAAGATTGGGTTTTAGAAACTCCTAGAAGGAGACCGCCAAGATCAACATCAAACACTTCAGAGAAAAAATTATTTTGCGGCAATGAGATGCAAAATTCATTTTCTAATAGACTTTCTGTATCTGAAGACAGTGAGGATCCTTCTCAACCAGTTAATAATCGACGTCTGGCAGCAATAAAGCGAGAAGGAGAAAAGAAGAAACAAAATTATCAATTAACTGTAAGTACTAGTTATTGTTTTATTATGAATAATTGTAAATTGAAAATTTTGTTCTCCGAATTTTGGAATTTGAACTCATCTATATGCTTGTAAACTCACTTTTTGGGTTAAAAGGTTTTTAGTTTAGCTTGGGTATTAACGAATTAATAAAACGCAAGAAGGGCAAAACAAATGAAAATTAGTGACGAGAACAGTATAGGTCGCAGTGGAAAAAGTGACAAAATTTAACTCAGTAAAAATTTTATTCCCTCCCTTCTGTGAACTTAATTTAATTAACAATTCCAAAAGTTCGTGTACGCACTCTTAAAAACTCAAATAAAATTGCGAATTTGTCGACGTCACACTCCCATTCGTTGAAGTTTTTGAGCTTTTACTCTAGGAAAATCACCTCGTAAAAATCCATAACTTGTCAAGAGTAAATTCACAATCACATCGGCGGAATTTTTAAAATCATTAATCTAATTAATCTAAATTTCTGAAAATTTTACACAAAATGTTGACAATCTTAACAAATGATGTCAGTTGTTATAATTGTGCAATGTTTTGTTAGCTTGTCATTTTATTTAAAGAAACCAAAACAACTTTTTCTATGGCGCTTTTCAATATCTGACAATTGTTTATGATTTGTATCAACTTTTTGCACAAAGTCGTTCGCGTACTCAATGTAAAGCTGAGAAGAGTCCCTCATAGTCCACTTTCAAAAATTTTTTCCAAGAAAAGTACGCAGGCAGACCTATAGTTTTGTGCATTATTCACTTCACATTTTTGCCAAGATGAAATTGATATCATATTGTAAAAAGGCTTCCCCTTTACAGTGATATTCAAGAGATGCATGCAGAGAAAATGCACTATGTACTTAATAAGGAATTGAATTAGAATCAATATTTCTAAATTATTTTTCCCTACCTTTTCCCTACCTTTGCCACGTTTCTGGCAACCGCTCAGTTATCCTCTTGTAAAAATTCTCCCCCTTGCTTTGACAATACTTATCTAGTACCTCTGAGACTTGATCGTAATTTTCAAGAAAATTTTCATTTAGGAAGTTTTTGAGAGACTGGAAATCGTCAGTGGCTGGTGTAAGAAAATATGTGAAGTGAATTTCTCATTCAAATTAATTTAATTTTTTCGGAGTCCTCAAAGCTATGTGCGGGCGAGCTTTATTATGGTGGATTATTGCTCTCGTCGTGTGAATATGGGGAAATTATTGCGAATTTTTTACGTAGTCTTTCCAGCTGCCCACTGTCTTCGCAGAATTTTAATCAAAATAGCCCGGCATGAAAGCTGTCTGGATCAATCAGTGATCACACAATTAGGTTACTGTATCAGGGATGATTTGCTGTAGGAAAATGACTAAAGACACGTTATTTCACATGACCTTATTAATTCACAATTCTTTAAGACTAATCTTCGCATCGGGTAATTTTTTCACCAGCGGCTATTTGTATGCTGGTGAAGACGAGAATTCTCGTTTCCCGATGCGAATGTGTTAAAATAAACATGTGTTATATGTCTTGCCCGGTAAGAAGTTCATGGCTTGTTTTTTGTGCTTCGGTTTAACTTCTCTGCTCGACGCCTTCTGCTGAAATTTCACTTGGTTGACCAGTCGACGCAGATCGCATACGATCCATTAAATACGCGGCATTGTTGAACTCCACTGCAGTCGGTCGTTCCTGTGTTCGTCACAGTGTGGTCAACTGTAAGTGGTAAATACTTTTCATTCGATCCGATACAAATTTTTGATCTTAATTGATTCGCATGGCGACGTCTATAATACAAATTTCCTTTCCTTATAACTGAATATCACATTTCTCATTCAACGTTTTCCTCAGTTCATGTTTTAATGTATGTGCCATTTGTAAAATCGTTAAAGTTATTTCCTCTTAGGTTAAATTTGCTCCTGGGTTAAATAAATCTGCGAATGTTATATTACCTTGTGGACTTCGGTCGGTAATTAATTTATCTTCTAAACTGTCCATATAATCTTTTAAAGATGAAGTAACTCTTTCGCTGTTAATAGCACTTTGGTTTGTAAATGATCCAGTTTTCGTTATAATAACTATTTCAAAAGGATTTGTGCTATATATGCTAAGGAACATTTTGTACAGCCGCTGGTTTTGTGTTGCTCCTCAACTTTTGTGGCACATATTTGAACCCTTTCGTAGTTTGATAGAAAATTTTTGGGCTTTTTTCTTTGAAGTTAGGCCTAAAAATCCGACATTTTATGAAGACGATAATTTTAGGAGGGATGTTAAATTTTAGGAAATTGTAAGCATTATTTACATCTACTATATTCATTTATTACTCTTCGATTTCATTAATAAAAAAAACTCTCATTAAAAATTCACATTTGTTGATTCGATCTATAAAAAAGTCTATTTATGCTCTCCCAACACATTTCAATCTTTAAGTAGCTATTGGTTCTTCAATAATTTCTCAATAATTTGTTGGGATCACGCATTTAAATAGAATTTTTATGTCTCATAAATTTAAAGCAACGACTTTATCGTCACAAGGAACTTTTGAAAAAGGATATTCTAAAGAAACGAGTTCTACTTGAGAAGGAGTTGCAAATTGAAATCCAAAAGGAACTGGCAGCTGAGCTTTCGGTTCGATCAAGGGTAGACATTAAAGTGGAAGAAAGTAATAAGACTAATGAAGCACAGCATGGGCAAAAGAAGAAGTAAGTATTTTCGTATTTGGTTAAGGGGGTATATTTAGTACAATTTGATTGCTTCTCAAGGTCTTCACCTACAAAAACGGCAACTAACAATAATAATCAAGAAATGTCCCTCACGAGCAACAACACTCGAAGTACTTCCGGATCAGGATCTAATCGTAGCAGGAAGAATTCATCTAAAACTTCATCGTCTGGTACTACTAAGAAGCGTGAAAAGTTGTATTGTATCTGTAGGACCCCATATGATGACACGAAGTAATTTGATTGGAAATTTTATTAGTTTTTTATTCTCTAAATTGAATTTCTTAGGTTTTATGTTGGATGCGACCTTTGTAACAATTGGTTCCATGGCGATTGCGTCGGGATTACGGAAGAAGCTTCGAAAAAATTATCCGAGTTCATTTGTAACGAATGTAAACACGCTAGAGAAACTCAGGAGCTTTACTGTTTATGTAGACAACCATACGATGAATCCCAGTTTTATATTTGTTGTGATAAATGCCAGGATTGGTTCCATGGACGGTGCGTGGGTATTTTACAGAGCGAAGCGGAATATATTGACGAATACATCTGTCCAAATTGTCAAAGAAATAATTCTGTGAATTTTGCTAACATGAAAAATCTTACTGCAAATGAGTATGAAGATCTGAAGAAATTAATGAAGCAAATTCAGGTATTTGTGATATTTTTGCTAATGAGTGAGAGTGGACATTGCGTAATTGTGAATTTTCAGAGTCATAAAAATGCTTGGCCGTTTATGGAGCCGGTCGATCCAGAAGAAGCGCCCGATTATTACAAAGTAATAAAGGAGCCGATGGGTAAGTAATAAAAACACACAAAACAGATATGTTTTCTCATTATTTTAATGGACAAAATTCTTAGATCTCCAAAAAATTGACGCCAAGATTAATACTCAAGTGTATACAAAGCTTTCCGAATTTATTGGTGATATGACAAAGATATTCGACAACTGTCGTTATTATAACCCGAAAGAGTCTCCATTTTACAAGTGTGCTGAAAGCCTAGAAGCTTATTTCGTGCAGAAAATTAAACACTTCCGGGAAAATCTAGTGGATCAGTCTTAAAAAGATCGTAACTTTAGGATATCGTCCATCTGTAAATATTTTAATCTTTTTAAAAATAGAATATTTTTGTAATATACTAGGCTTAGTATTCGGTAAGACAACACTTTGATTTCGCAATCAATTAACTGTAATAAATTTTAGTGCTTTTACTTAAGTGAAATATAATAAGTAGTTTCTAGAGTAATAAGATGCAAATATTATTTGCCCACAGTTTATAGTAGTAATATATGATTAAAACAAGTGTATTCTTTTTGTAAAAAGCCAGTTCAGTTTTTTATCTTAATGAAATGTAAAATAGCGAATGAATAATATGGATCGTTTGAAATAATACTGGTTTTAATTTCCACTGGTTTACTTTCTGGTTTATTATTTTATTTGTGTTATATATTGGTATCAAATGGCTAGAAATGAAAAAAAACACACCTTTTTCGATACATGCAAGAGGCAGGCAATACTACTACCACTTTATGAATATAAAGGAACAAAATTTATAGGTGAGCGAAAGCGAATAAATTAAGGAGAAGTATTCTTTCTTTAGTTTTGCAAAAAATCCTTTTAATACAATATAATAATAAAACGCAATTTCATGTATTTTGCAGGGACCTGTGAAGACAACGAATTTAATCTTTCTGTAATTTTAAAGTATCGTTACACATCTTTAATTTTTCTTGCATTTCATTTGATTGGGAAGTTTTGAAAGCAAAAGAAAAGGTGAGTAGTTTTTTTACTGATCTTTTATAGAACTTTCTTTGAAAATCAAATCCTTATCCGAAGATCAGTCATTGCTCTGATTTCTCTACGAATCACAAAATTCATATTCCCGAATTCGAAGTGTTGCCCATTTGGCCAATCTACACTTATCAGATAATTTTTTCTAAGATAGTAGATATGGTCCTGTTGTAAAGTGGTATTTTCAAATTAATAGAAGGAGTGCCAGGTTTTTTGCTGCGTTCGTTTCAATATACGATTGTCCATTCTCTGGCTATTTCCAGTAGAAATTCTTTATAGCTAAAATAAAAATTGCTGATTCTGAGGGTATTCATCAAGTGATAACTAGTAAACTAATGGCTCAAAACATTCCTTTGAAAAACCTAATTGGATTAGCTTCAGACATTGCCTCGTATATGGCAGGACATATCAACGGTGTGAAAGCAAAGATACAGAAAGTAAGTCTAGCATTATTTTATGTAGGCTGCACTGCACATGCCACTTATTACATTTAGCAGCATCTTCAGCCAGAAAAACTCTGCCAAATTACTTAGAAAAAATATAAGAAGTATTTATGCTGGCTTCGCTCACAGTCCTAAAAGGCAGGACCAATTTAAAGCCTTTCAAGACTTGTTATGCATCATAAAATTTTAGGATTAACAGCTACAAGATGAAGTTATTAATAGGCTACTAGAACAATGGCAACTTCTGATACACTATTTTATGCTGCTTTGTTTTGAAGAATGTGGCACAAGTTCAAAAAATTAAAGCTATACTTACTCTTCTTGTCATATATTTTGAAGGACATTAATAAATAAAATGTTCCAGTCTGAAGCCACACATATCCATTTACTTGCAATCGATTACAGAGTTTTACTTAGAAATTCTTAAAAATTTCATAAAGATGGAAGACTGGAACATTGATGCTAACTTTATTGATAATTTCAAACAGTTACCTGCAAGTTTTACGTGCAGTTAGGACGTGATATCTTGATCCAGACTTAATTGCTACAGGTGAATTGCCATCTATTTTACCTTTGCTGAAGGAATTTCCTTATTTTGAAGAATCTACCGAGGAAATTTTAAATGAACAATGGAAAAAATTAATTGGCGGAAAGAACTTGATTGCACATGATAAAGGTAAAGATATTGTTACAACTTGGATCAAAACAAACAAACTTAATATTGAAACAATATAAAACGTACTTTTTTTTAAATTTTAAAGATAGCTTATAATTTTTTATCTAGTATCTATTGAAATTGCCTAATTTATGGCAAGAAAAATTGCTAGTGGAAATCCAGGGTAAGTGTTATTAAGTAATTTCGTTCGGCTAATATATAGGGCTCATTCATTAACACAGAACTGTGTAAAATATACAAAAATTGCAATGTATCTCCAGCAAATTTATAAATGCAGTCTTTTATTCTTCTGATTTTTAGTTAAATAGCCTTTCAAATAGAATTGTGATTTCGTTCATTAAAGGCAGAATTCCTTTTCAAATGTATGCACCGCAGTGTCAACCGCGTTACGTTTATGAAAATCAAAACTTTTTTTGTGTAATAATTTTATATTTGCAATTGTAAACTGAGTTTATAAATAAACTTATCTTTCACATATTTATGAAATTTTACATATTGTTCTTAGTATAGAAGTCAATTAAAAAATTTTTATTATCTACTACTTCTACCATCAAACTGCTACAATTTTTAGCCCGATCTATTATGCATTCAGAGTAATTTGGGGGCAACACTGAATTCCTGGTGACTTCGCGTTGAGTAAGTTTACCAGTTTTGAGTAATGACCTAATACTGGACCTTTTTCCAGACGAAATATCTCAGCACATTCCCATTTTACCAATAACTAACATCCCGTACTGTCGTTAGAAAACGTATTTGATAGACATAATTATTCTATAAACACTTTATAGCTTCACACATTCACATTCTTTTAATAATTTTTGAACATTTACTAAGAACTAAATATTTTTTTAAACGCATATGAGCAATGAAGTTCAAAATTCTCTAATTTATTGAGTAGATTCTGCAGATTGAGGTATTGATTTGGATAATTGAAATAGGGGAGAGTGGGGCATACCCCGTTGGGTATGGAATAAATACAACGAAAAAAACATAGAATATAATTTTTGGCAAGTTAAATCAACATTTTGTGATAAGAATAAACTTTTCAAAATATAATTAAAAAGTAGTTATCTCTAGTCTGGTAGACACAATAACAAACATGAAGTGTCTCATCGTCCTCATCATCTACTCCAGCACAACCACAATGTGCCCATTTTTTGCATTTCAGACAATTTATTCAACCTTCAATAGATTCTCTCCATAAACCACGGCAGTAAAGACATTCAGTATTGTCAGCATCATTATCACTCTCATAATACACATCTTTGGATGTTAGCCTTGAACATACCCCATCTTGCCTTATTGAGTGAATTAATGAATAAAAATTATTAAAAAATATAAGGGTGCACTGCAAATTATTTTAATTTAATAATATTTTTATTTACCTTAATCTTTATTTTCCACACTTTTTAGGGCACTTAAACTTGTGACAATAATTTGATTCTTCGATACTTTTTCCATACCCTTAAAATATTGAAAAAAAAATAGAAGAACTTGTCAAAACCTGTTTTAATTTTATAACATCCAAACGCGATTTTCCTCTGCGATGGTTGTCAAGTGACTGAGGGGGAGCGGGGTAGGCGCGTCTATATGAATTTTTTCTTTTCCAGAATTGTGTATAGTTTAGGCTATAAACCGGGTACCCCGTCTTATCTCACAACCCCGTCTTGCCCCGCTCTCCTATCTAAAATTTAGGATTTGTTACGTACAAAAATTGGTTTCAAAACATCATTTTTCTTTCTTATATGTACCTAAAACAAATTATCGATGACAAGAAAAAGTAGAAAATAGAAACCCGACGAGCCATACAAGAAAGTGATCAAAGCGGAGATGAAACAGACAGTTTTCCGTCTGGAGTAGATGATGGTGATAAAAATGTTGTTATTGTCTGCTGGAGCTAGCAAACAGAGCAAAGTGAGCGTTCGAATCATTCGTTTTATATGTTAACTGAGGTATACCCCAAGGAAGGCATCTGGGCCCTCTCTTGTTTATAAGTTGATTTGACGATGTAATAAATTGCTTCAAGTTTTCAACATGCCTTCTTTACGCTGATGATTTGAAGATTTTTGCGTGCAATACTTCCTTTCAGGACTGTCAATTGTTGCAAAAAGATATTGATTCCTTGTTCCAATGGTGTTTGAAAAATGGCTTTGAGCTGAGTTTACACAAAAGCAAATGTATATCTTTTTCTCGTAAACTAAATAATTTTGAATTTGATTATCATATCGATAATTATTTGATTGTAAGAGAAGAAAGTGTAATAGATCTTGAAGTTTATTTGGGACTAGATACTCTTGCTAGCCGTAGGAAAACTGCCTCCGTTGTTTTCATTCGAGATGTATTAGCATACCGTATTCACTGTCCAGAACTGCTGTCTTTAATTGGTATATATGTTCCACTTAGAGCTTTGAGGATGAGGCACTTTTCTTTTCGTTCTCCCACATGGAACAAATTATGGTTTCGGGGAACCGATCACATATGCTGTTTTATTGTTTAATAATGCATTGAACTTATCTGATCTTGACATTACTATGAGTAGAGAATTATTTAAATGTAGTTTATCTCAATTGAATTTGTAATCATAGATGTTGTTGCCTCATTAATTTCTCTCATGTCTATACTATAAGACAAGTAGGACTTTTCTATTGAATAGCCACTTATTTTATTTTTTTTTAAATACCGATTGAATTAAGAATGAAAAACCAAAAAAGAACCAAAAAGAAAGATTTTGCTGAAATTGAGAAAAAAGGGCTGAAGGGAAAGCAGAAATACAAAGGTAAATGAGCTTCCACGTCGATAAACCAAAACCTGATGGTAAGGGTAATACAAACGATGGGAATACTGCTAGACGAGCTTTTCCCAAACATGAACTCTTCTCAGAAATAACGCAAGTCAATCTTGATTTAACACTAAACCTACCGAGCCGGTCATTTTGACCGGTGACCTCTCTTTCAATTGCATTATTCAGCGTATTATTTCTATCTCAGTTGTAAGCATCTCGGTAGGTTTAGTGTTAGCTGCACTATTTTGCCAATGCCTATCAGATTTGTAAAAGTTCTCGAACATTTGTTTTCGAACAGCCGTACAATACATAGAACACTACGGATGGAAAAATATATCTGCAACAGTACATATCATTTTAGCGCATGGAACACAAGTTCTAGCGAACACAATATTGCCTACAGGTTTTTTAGCAGAACAAGCATTTAAAAGCAAAAAGAAAATGTATAAATATGATAGATTTGGCTAGGAGACTCGCTTTTTGTAAGGACTTTTCGTCTGGCCGCTCCGCTTAGCTCCTGGTTGGAGCTCTTCCAGATTAGAGTCATCAGAGCGAGTCCATTTCTTCAGACTTTCGCCTTTCTTCTCATTTATTGGGAATAGTGCAGTTTTCTGTGCTTCTTCATCCTAAGAGAAGCCCTGCAAGAGGCAGGTACTGTTGTGGTGTCCTCTTGATCGGACTTACTCGGCCGCGGTGATGGTGATTTGAGTGGATCCTCCTCTTTATGTGTCCTTTGTGGGATTACTTTAATCTGCAAAAAAAGTTTTTGGAGATGCGTCACCGTCTTGTGGTTTTTTAAAGTTGTTTTTCATACTTGGCCATGAGAACAACATTTTGATGCCGGCAAATAACCTTGCAACGTGGCAGAGCCTGGCATATCGCTACAAGCCTAAGTGAAAACAGAGATCTGTAGGTGTTCGCAGTTTCATTGTTCTGCTTAACCATGGACTTTCTAACCAGGTAGCTCGTAGCTAAAGGTCGAAGTTTCATTGCCGAAGTTGTGTTCTCTAGGTCTACCAGAGCCATCGCGGTCAAGGCATAATTTTTTTGAAACGCTCACGGTTAGAGTTAGAGTGTGAAACTTGGTTCAAAATGTGCAATCTCCTTGGGCAGCACACTTTGTTCGCTATTATTTCAACATTTCTGGATAGATGGAGAAAATTGCATGTCTCAGGGTAATAGCTTTGACTGTTACAATGTAAAACTTTAAACACGTTTTTCTTGAGACTATGTTTTTCGATAAAAACAAGAAATTCGATTATTTCGGGAAGACGTCATAAGAAATAGATAAGTTAAATAAATAACAGAGAAAAGGAGCGAGAGGGATATTACAATGTCAGTAGGCATCATGAAGAAGGCATGATCCTGAGAACTAGTATCATAGCCATCTTCCTCATAGTGCCCTGCTAATAAAGCAGATCCGAAGAAATCACCAAGGATACTAGAAACCGTCTGAGAGTTGTTACTAGAAGTATTGTCGAAACTTAAAGAGAATACCCTTGAGATGCATAATTTGAGCTATTAATATCACTTATTCTGCACAATTACTTTATTTGTTTCTGAGCAATATATTTCGACTATGACAGTCATCCTCGAGATTGTTAGAAGTAAATATTAATGCTTGATAAAATTCCAGAAACGTTGCGGATTATCGCGTAAGAATTTCTTCATTGATATTCAAGTAAAGGCTATATGAGGATTCCAACTCAATAACCTATTGCAAACGTAGTGAGGTGTGAGAATCATAGTCATCATCGCTTATGAAAATGCAAAACATATTCCGGACTATTTTCCAAGTTCTTAACGTGCTTTAGAGATGCTTCAGCTAGGGTGGACCCATTAAGTGAGCCACAAGACTTCGGAGATAGGTACACAATGCATAAAGTACCCGAAGAGTTTCGCATATAGGAAATATTCTCATTTCTGTCTCTTTTAGAATTTGAGTGAAAGCTCTTTCCTTTGTTATGTAGCGGTCTTAAAGCAAGGGCGGATATCCCTCCTTTTTCCACTCTTTACCGTTTCTATCACTCATCCCAACACATTTTTCTCCTTTTTTATGGCGGCAGATGCGCGCAGAGTTTCAAATACATCCTCCGATTTGAGTGCCAGATTTGTAAAACGTGGCAGTTGAATAATGCTAAATTTTATTAAATAAATGCTAGATTTCTTAAAAATAAATTACATACATGTATATTCTTAACACTTTGACGGCCGCAGATTTCGTGCAAAAACTTTCTCTTGCCGCCGGAAGTTTTTACGAGATGATCTAGTTTGAAGTAAGGGGTTTATGTACTTTTTTAGACTATTAATACTACAAGAGCTACTATTTTTGGAAATTAATAATACTACATTTCATCTAAATGCTGAAGCTTGATTTGATTGATTTACTTCATTAGAAATGTACGTTTTTTGGTAGTTCTAATCAGGGCTGTGGAGTCGTAGTCGGGAGGAATTTTTGATCATATTCCAAAAATGTGCTCAAAATAATTGAAAAATACTACATTTTTATCAAAGCATTAATTATACTTAAAGTTTTTTTACTGTCGTTTATTTCTTGTATACAGGGTGTTCCGGTGGAAGTGATTCATAATTTCCCCATAGATAGAGCAATGTTTGTTGAGTAAAAAGTTGTTCTAGACCATATGAAAATACTCGCTCCTTTAAGAGCAGAGTTTCACTGAAGTTGTTTTACCTTTTGAAATATTTATACCACTGACATTACTCTTTTTATTTTCAACAGGTATCTGTTTAGGCATAAAAATAAAACAGGAAGTTAGGTAGTTGTATCAGCGTAATAGGGAATTAAGAGTCTTCAAAATCAAAAATTTGGAATTAGAATTCCAAAATTTCAAGTTTTCGCTCGTTTTGTACGAAAACTAAGACTTTGACATGTCATTTTTTTAAACAATTTGAAAGCTCTGCCGATTACCTTTATATGAATAGCTAACACTTATACCTTTGATTAACAGTACAACGACGGTTGTCGATAGTTTCATTCCGTAACCTCCATCGCTTTCATAGTTTACCAAGGCCCAAGGAACAAACACTTTTTTTACGAGAAATTCAGCCAGCCCACAATTATTATCACAGATAATTCGCAAAACCGGTTTGCCTACAATATTCAAAAGCACAAATTTTCACCAACTTACCTAAAAATCGGTTTTCCCTGAGTAGTGGCAACAAAGTGTGCGCTGGCTGATTGATGAAGAAGAATTTTCAGCTGTTTTAGCCCATCGACAACCTCATCTCGTTACTCAGGCGGAATTGAATGATCTCGTCC
>QYTT01083609.1:4139-22073 GCA_006980735.1 Dasypogon diadema
ACCCTTGTGCACAGTCATCCAATCGGTATACTAAGATACATTTGCACATTTTCAGCAAAAAGATGAATAGATGGAACAGATATAATGTTCAGTAAATCCATACTTCCATACTAATATTATAAATGCGAAAGTAACTCTGTCTGTCTGTTACGCTTTCACGCCTAAACCGCTAAACCGATTTTGATGAAATTTGGTACAGAGATAGATTAGATTTTGGAGGATATAGGCTACCTTTTGTCGCGAAAAAAAGGGTTGAAGGGTGTGAAATAGGGGATGAAAGTTTGTATGGGAGTCCGTCATTATGGAAGATAAAACCATGAAACTTTGTATTTAGGCGCGTAATAAGGAATAAATAATCTTTTTTCAAGCGTTTGTACATGATAAGGAAATGCACCCGAGACATGTGTGGAAAAACGGAATACTTAAACATTTGCCGTCTAAACATATACGCGTCGCGAGCGCGGGACTCGCCATACACAATGTACGCGGCGGCGGCGTAGGCCGGTGGCGCGGAGCTGCGTAGTGGGGGAAGCATCACTAAGTGTGGCTACCCGAACAGGCAGATACGTGAGGGCAGGCGAGCGTGTATTAAAATTTTGCGCTGCAGCGATTTCGATATGTTTACAGGATTTCTTGCCTTCGTTAATGTTCTTCGGTAAAATACAGTAGTTTTGTTTAATATAAAGTTCTTCCGGTTTATTGGTATGTATTTTTCTTATTTTTATTATTTCGACGTATTATTTATGCTTTTGATATGCCTCGCAAACTCAAATCTAATCTAGCGCGTAATTCTAGCAGAGCTTGAAGAATGGAAAAGCAAAAAACGTAGTTTATAAAAGTGTGTTAAAATAAGATATTTACAATAAATCATAGCAGTTTGCAGTTAGTTTATATTTGTATTATTTGCAATATTAGTATTCTAAAAATAAAAAAGGCTGCCCAAAGTAACTATTCCATGCGGAGGAAGTTGCGGGCAAAAGCTATTCATTTATATAGACTAAATAAGAATGGAGCTGGTACGGATCCTTGGGGTACACAAACCTTTAATAAAATTAAATTAGAGAGGGAACTATTTGCTTTGTGCCACTTATATACATACATATAAGTCTTATGTATTTGGGTGAAAACAACAAACAGAAATTTATGATTTTAACCAATTACACCGTTCTTGCTTTAATCGAAGATATTATTAGTCCCCTTTTTCGTCATCTGTTAAAAAGATAAAGTCGTTTTATCTCATAATTAGATAGTAAGAATAATAAAAAGAATACATGGTTAGATTTCATGGTAGTTTATGGTTCATGATTCCCCGGGTTCGAAGCTTTAACGGAGTAGTTAGCTTAACGATTGGTAGTCATTTACAATTAGATACATGTTGAATTATTTGTCAACAAAATTTTATTTAAATATAAATTTGTTTTCAGTGGCTGGTCCAAGGATCCATCGAACAGCAAATTCGAAATGCATGCAGCTATTCCGAAACTAAATTTCACCGGAAACTATGATGTGATAGGGCGTATAATGTATTTACCAATGCAGGGCAAGGGGGAATATAATCTGATTCTGGAGGACATACTCATGCAATTTAAGTTTAAAGCTTCAGTACAAGTCAGAGATGGAAAACAATATTTGAAAATAAGAAAAGTGAAACTACACCTTGATCCAACCAAGTATAAATTTATGAAATTTTGACAAAAGTTACAAATTTTCAACTCTCTTCCCTTACAGATTCAAATTAAATATGACAAACCTTTTTGACGGAAATGAGGAGTTAAGAAATTCTTTCCTGGAAGTTATTAATGAAAATTGGAGAGATGCTTGGGATGAATTAGCCCCAGCAATGTACAAAGTTAACGAAGCAATTCTACTTGAAACTTTGCAGGCATTTTTCGATAAGTTTGCTTACGAGGATATATTTTTACCCCAGGAATAAATTACTTTATGGCATGTGCGGGTTGAGTAAACTTGAATAAAACAGTTTTTTTTTTATTTTAAAATGTCAATTTCTTTCCTGTCGATAGCTTGAAAAAAAGCTTGTTTTTTTTAGATTATTACTGTGTCCTCAATAACCCTTTGTGACCAACACAAAGTGCTCTAGTACAGACGCGAGTGATGAGAATAATAAAAGCTGTTATTTTGTTTTAAAATTTATTGTTTAGAGAGATTGGTAGTCAAAACACATTATCCAACTACTTCTTAATTACCAAAATAATACTTAATGACTATTATAACTACGTTTTACACAATAATAGTTAACAAACTAAATTAATAATGGCTCGTTTTCATTCTAAATTACTTGCCAATATAATTTTAATACTTTACGAGTGCCGATGCCAAGATTCGTTAAAAGGCATTAAAAATGAATTTATGATTTCATTGTAAAGATGGCATAATTATTATATCTACTATTTTCTCTTTACGAATTTTCAACACTTTTTACTAAGCATAAACGAAAAACTAGTAAAGATATAAAATACTGATTTCGTTCTTAAAATATAATCACTTATACTCTGTTTTTTTAATCCAGTCACCTGTATCACCATGGCAAGAAGCTACGTTGTGAAATTTAACGAATTTTACTCTCATTTTAATGCTGGCTAAATTTGCCACCCTAGTACTTTCAAAATCAGCCATATTAGCAACACAACGTAAACCTCCAAAAATATAACAGCGGTAACACCAATTTGCATGCAGCAGAAACTGTTTTCTCTTCTTCATAAAAAGTTTTCACGCTGTTTTACAAAATTTGCTCTTTCTCGTCAAAGTTTAAAATAATTATTTTATTAATTTTCCATAAAACTGGAGCAAAAATTACTTACAAATGAATTCGAAAATTTGTTGATATGATGGATAACTAATTTGAAAGAGGCAGGTAGAACTTTGAAGCTTCGTAATATTTACAAAAGGAAGCCATTTTGTAAAAAGTTGTTTTTTACAATTTGACAGAATTGACAGGTATAATAATTTATGTTATTTAATAAAAATATTTTATAGAAAAATGTAAGAAAGATTTTTTTCCCTAAATAACAAAAATTTATACATCCAAGTAATCGTGCTACTTGTTGTACTGAAATCCAAATTCCAAAAAGAATTATCCAAGTAGCAGAATTGCTAGGAGTAGGGGTTGATTGTTTAGTTTTTTTCACTTTTGTCAGTCTTAGGAAAATTTTTCATAGTGAAAGGTCGTATGAGTTGGTGCGTTACATTTTTGAAAAATTAGAGAAAAAAGCAGTGTGTTAGCCTTAGTAATAATCTGTATGAAGAAGATAATCTGAACGAGTTCATTAAGAAAACCATAAACTACTCTAGAAAAAAGTAGACTGATTGAGAAGAAAATCAAATTTAAGAGAGTTTATCTCACTGGGTAATGTAGATTATAGACTTTTAAATATTTGCTTTGCTATTACTTTCAGTTGCCATAAATATTGCCTTCTGTGCATGATTTTGTTAATAATGCTTTGGTGTTAATGTTGATAATATGACTAGAGAGTATTACCTAGTTTGGTAGCAATAAATTTAGTCAACCATATTATAAACGAATCAATGAATAATTTTGATGTGGAAGCATGAGAGCCTGAAACGAGGACGAGAGTGTAATAAAAATTAGTACGAATCCATTCAGTGAAGTTGGGGCATCCGGGTTGTGCGTTTCCACCTGAAATGTCGGTCCGGATAGTTCATCCTGGGAACGGTGATTGTATTTTGGTGCATGTTTTGTGCGTTCTCCCCTGACATGCCCTTCGCTGAACGGTATCGCTTTAGATTTCAATGAATAAAGCTAAATGTATTAAGAAAAAGTTAACACTTGCATTTTTGATGAAAATATAGATATTATATTAAATTTGTCCTTTTGTGTAGTAGATTCTATAACTTGCATTATATCACGTGTGCTTTCTTATTTTTCGCTTGTATGGATGTCATCATTGAAGAAACGGTTGGTCTTGCTTGTTGATGTCCACCATCCTATCCTACCATCCCCGCAACTAAACCCTCAAGATTGATATATAACATTGGTCGCCTGCAATAATGTTGGTCGTAGCACTTGGAAAGAATAATGTATTCTTATGAGTCCTCTAATACTATTTTCATTGTAATTATCATATCATTTGTGACCGTTCATATTGTATTTATGTTCTATTATTCGGTCAATTGTAAAGTTACGGCCTTTTGAATATTATTAGTAATCATTATAAACCAGTTTGTTTGCAGTCTATATTATTATTATTATTTTTTCCTCTATCTTACATACTTTTAACCAATTATTTCCATGAATTAAATGTACAGAGTGTAATTTCACCGGCTTTCAAATTTTCACTCAAGTAGGGCTGTAACGTTGTACTTCTTTAATTATACGACAACTTTCTAAGCTTACATTTTTCTCTTCCGGCAATATCATAATTCCTCTCTTATTTCACATCGTTTACAAAAGAAAAAAAAACCACCAGCAAATTTGGCAATAAAACCAAATCAGACAGAGATGCATTTATAGGCGTCTACAAAGTTGAAATGGGACGCAATGCCCTATCCCATTGCAGGTGACTGGATTAAAAAAATGGAGTATAAATATAATTATACTAAATTATGAATTATAAAAAAATTAGATTATGCTAAAAAACTGTCTAGTCACATGATTGCCAAATTTTGTCAAGATCAACATCGAAACCACTCGATAATATCATCAAAATAATTTCTAACTCCTGTATTAATTCTTTATTTAGACGAGTAATAGAGGCACTTTCGGTTGGAGTTTTAAAGAACTTTACAGTAATATTTCTATTATTTGTCTGTTCGAAACCTGGCTTTGGTTTGTTGACGATTCATTGGCCTCTTTTATGTAAAGAAATTTTATGAGCCTACAAAATCTTGAAGACGAGGAGCAAGGATTTTGAGATACGACCATCGTCACAAAAGGGCGAACAAACAGAATCTATTGAACCCTTCCGTTTAGCCCAGAATATGTAAAAAACAATTTAATAAAACCGAAATATAAAAAGTTACCTGTTTGAAACAGTTTCATCGATGCAACACTCACATAAGCCTGTTTACCTGCGAGAAGAAATAGGATTAATAAATTGAAATTTGATGTTTTCATGGGCAGAGAAGGTTTGTATGCCCAAAAGAAACCTTTGAAGTGTTTAAATTGTTAAGCAAATCAAAACAGACAAGAAAACAAATATGGAACATTTCCATGAAAGTTCCCGTGGCAATGTAAACAAATTTCCCAGCACTATGAAATTGCAAGTTTCAATATAAAATATCAATATTGAGTACAGTCATGGACCAAGGTTTCACCATTCACGAAGTCACCAGGTGGAGAAATTAATACTGCTAGCTTTTTGATTAAAAATAATTAATTTTTCTCCATAATCAAACTACGGGAAAAAGGGATAAAAAATACGTAGAAGGAGAGAGAGAAAAATTTTCCTGATTCCACATTTTGAACTGAATAGATTTTTTGTTGAACACGATTTTGGACTCTGGTGATTTTTAATTTTTCTGGATTTGGATTTCAATTTTTTGGCTTACGGATTTGGACTTTGAAGAAAATTTGGACTGCGTTGGACTATTGAAAAGTTGACGACTTGGCTTCTTTCGCATAGAGAAGACTTCTATTTATTAATATAAATTTTTTCTTAAAATAAACAACGTCGATATCCGGCACATTGAGGATACAAGGACAACAGTGAAAAGATATCGGAGCTAATCTTGATGAAGGGATCTCCGTGTGCTATTGCTTATTCACTTGTGCCGTGTTGGGAAGTTGGTGTAGAGCTTTTTTTGTTTCTTTTTTGATAAAATTTAGTTAAATTAGAAATCGATACCTTAAATTTAGTGTATATTTAGTGAATTTCTACAAAGAAGTGAAGTGTTAAATTTAATAATAGAACTGAATAAAGAGGAATTTATAGTGAAAACTAGTGCAACATTAAGATCCAGTAGTCCTTTCATATCTCTGGTTTCGTACAAAACAATAGGAGTATTGAAGAGTGGAGCAAACCTGTGAATAAGTCCAGTGAAATCTCATAAGGACACCAGTTTGGGGTTGATGTGTAGGATACTTGTTCCAGGCCTCTAACATAAAGATTAAGCGCAATTCCGTAACTAGCCTTGAATGGGCCCTGTATTAAAATTTCTTGGGGGCCCTTTTCGGAAATTAAACAAAAATACTTTCATAAACAAAATATATTAGAAAATAACAAAAACAACAATCAATACATATTAAAAAACCCAACTCTAAAAAAAATAGTCTAATGGTTAAATATGTACTTTCCTTGCTTTTTTTCGGCGAACGTATTTATTATATCGTCCATAGCTAAAGAAGATTTTAGTTCCTCTTGTTCTTGTCCCAAAGAAGTTGTAACATAATTTTTAATAAGTTTTAATTTAGAAAAGCTTTTTCAGTTGTTGCGGTTGTAACCGGTAGGGTCAAAAATAGTAAGCATACTGTTATAACCTCTGGGAAACTGGAGGCAAGGCTATTGAAATTTATCAATAATAATTCTGCGAGTTCCTTAATGGTATGAATGTTCTGAATTTGTGATTTCAATAAACGTAATCAGCATTTGGCGCATGCCATTTTATAAGGGCTAGTACTCCTCCATATATACCTGACATTACATTTGCACCATCGTAACCCTGTCCCACCTACATTTGGACAAATCAATTCCACATTCTTCGATTATATTTAAAATTTCAGATTCAAGTCCTCCTGCAGTACAATCGGCTACAGATCTAACTCCAAAAAGGACTCGCAGATTTTGTTTTGTTTAGGTACACCATTATTTTCTGTTATGGACATATATCGAAAGACTACAGAAAGTTGGTAAATTTTTGACAGATCTTGGGTTGTATCCATTATAATCGACAAAAAAGGAGCTTTATCAATTTCCAAAACAATATTTCCCCTAACTTTGGTTCCGAGAAAATTAATAATCTCATTCTGAATCGTGGAGCTTAGATAACTTATGTCACCCTTTAGCTTTAAAAGAAGCTCTTTTAAGACAGGATCATAGTTAGATAATAAGTGTAAAACAGACATGAAATTTCCAGATTTGGAATGATGACCTATTAAGGGTAAATTGTACGACACTAAAGTAATGATAACATTAATTAGACGATGCAGTACATTTCGCCAGAAAGCAATTTTAATATTTATTTCGCTTTTCAAATAAATATCAGTTGTATTTCCTTGAAATCAATTATTATAAGAGTTGAGTTTATATGCTGCTGTGATTTTTCGTGGCCAATTATATTTTGTGTAAAATTGCTTCTAACGGAAACACCATTAACCCATGCAGAGGGATACGATTTACTTTGACGATCTGCTAACAACTAACAAAAGTGACAATATGCTTTGTTCAGAACAGTGGAATAACATAACCATAGCCTTACAACTTTTACACCAGCCTTATTTAAACAGGAGTAATGAAACTTTGAAAAACATCGCTTTGTTCCCGATGGATCCTTTGGAAACGATCCTTGAGGTTGAAATGGCCCCAATTTGAAAACTATTTTTCTTTCATATTCTGTAAGGCTGTCACCAAAATTTCCTCTATCAGAAGAAGATATATTATTAGATTCTTCACATTTCTCAAAATCTTCGTTATAAATTTCTTCTATTTGCGGGGGCTCTGGTAGACCACGTACTTCAGATGACTCTACAAGTCGAATTAAATTAAATATTACATATTTTTACATAATATCGAGGAGCTAATCACTCGGCGAAATAATGTCACAATATCTAAGTAAGGAAATCAAAATATTTAACAAGGACATATCAATATAGATATATCTCAGCGACAAATTAGATAATTTACATTATCTTTTCCAATTTGAAGCTGAGATCTACACCAGAATCCAGAAAAAGTTAATACAATTATTTATCTCCTTTTTTCTTTGCCTTATAAAATTAAACATATTTAATTTTAATTTTGATGTATGTTTTTCGACGAATTTACGATTTTTTTTTCATAAAACGATTCCAACTCAGTGTAAATTTCGGGAGTTTTCAAACGTATAACGTCTTACGATTTTTAACTTACGCATGTTAGGGCCCCTCTAGCTCAAGGGGCCCTGTATCATTGCTACAACTGCTATAGCGGTAGCTACGCCCTTGATTAAGCACAAACCTATGCTTCGAACTACTATCGAAACCTCACTTCAAATTAAAGTAAATGAAGTTATTGGTCCCAATCTAGATACAATCTTTAATTGCGTTTCACAAATACTGTGTGCAATACGGTCTAGGATACCCTTCAAATTTACCGCCGCAGATATTACAGTAACTGTTATATGTTTTTTGAAGGACTAGCATGATTGTTTAAATTCCCTTAAAGTGTGAACAGATGGAAACATGTCAGGGTGCACTTCATTGGTAGCAGTTCGGAGCAGTTTATATTTACTTTCCAAAAGCCCTAAATTGTTACAATGCTCAGCATCGTGGAGGACTTGGAACCCTGAAAATGAAAAAGATTAAAATACTACATAGTACGGACTATAAAAGGAAAATCACCTTTTGTGATGTCCGTTAAGTGTTAGGCGTTAGATGATTCTGCAAAAGTTTTTCGATTTACTTACAGACTGGCATAAAAGCGTTTTACTATATACCTGTGTTGCTTTTGAAGATGGTCTCCAAGGCCAATTGTAACGTGACATAGTCGAGTAAGCCGAATGTGAGACAAATAACCAACAATATTAGTATTATTATTTATATAACCAAAAACAAAATCCTGAATTCAATGAATTGACATTAGAATATTAACGTACGGTTATTTCCTGTCCTCCTTAATTACGTTTCAAATCTTAACTAGGAATCATATCATTCTAAAAATTATTTAAATTAATACTAGTTACCACTATTTAAGTCACTTATCACTATTTAAGTTAAGAAATTATTTAAGCACTATTTAATCTAAATAAGATAAGAAACCCTTAAGTGTTATCGCATTGATATGTACAACTCTAAATCATCTATAAGTCTTAGCATACTATCAATTGTATAAACTTTGAATTCTAAATTTTTAAAGTATCGCCTTCGCATTGAAATCGTCTAAAATGTTCCGAATGGTCTAATTATGACCGGAACTCGACATGCTGTGGTTGAAAAAAGAGGTGCACTTTCCAAAAAACTAGAGAAAAAACAAGCTAAGAGCAAAGTTCCTGCAGCTAAGGATGTTCGGAGTTGCGAAGAGTTGCAAGAACGTGCTTGGAGGATCAACGAGGGGTCAACGAAGCCCACACCTAAATTTAAAAAGGAGTGGATAAAATAGGCGCCATTCCAATATATTTGTAAACAAAATTATCATTGTTATGATATAATTATTTTCAATTAAACTAACAAGTCAAAGATTTTAAAAATTTGTGAAAGCAGGACGGCCACTTAGGGATTAGGGAATAAGAAACAAAGAGAAGGTTTGTGAACTAGAATTAAAGATAAATTAAAAATTGTATTTAGTGAATTTGGAGGAATTTGCGTTTTCAATACGAAAAAAACTTTCCTCTGATAACCTTGAAATAACATACAAGGTGAAGTCAAGCACCTCTAAACTCCATACTCGGAGCACTGACTTGCTGCGATCGAAACAGTTTTTTTCGCCTACAATCCTAGAAAGAAATTTTCTATTTGTGTGGATATTTTTCAAGTGTTTTTCCAAGGGAATTTTACTTCAAAATTTAATTTAATTTAATAAAAATTCTGTAAATTATGAAATAAAAATTATCACTAAAAGAAAAAAAATGCACTTTAATAATCGTAAGTAAGTTAAAATTAAACACAATTTCACAAAGTAAAACACAAAAATTAACACATCTTTGCACCCAAAAGGCAGGTATTATTTTCTAATTGATTGACTGAAAGAATTCTTGGGTTAAGCCAAAATCCTCTAAACTACAAGCCATGAACAAGAAGAAGAGCAAGAACATTGAACTCTTTTTTACAAGAAATGGGGCTTATATACTTCGTCAGCCCATGATATCTTAAAGTCTTCACAAAAAAAACAGTTCGTAAGTTAGTGTGAAACACGACTCAATGGCTAATGATTTTTGGATTTATCAAATTGAAAGATTTCTAGATTTCCCGGAACATGAAGATTTTTAAAGTTACCTAAATTTGTGGCCAAATCTAAAACAAAATTTTTAGCATAGATCATTTACATGTCCATCTTTCTTTTCTTCCCTTTTTTGATCTAGCATGGAAGTATATAAAAAATAATTAAATCTAATCTTTACTGGGGCGTCCTACAATGTAAATTCCGGCCTCGTCGACCCAATACTTTCTGATGGCTCCTCCCGAAACTACTCTTTTGGCGGATGAAACTTAACTCCTTTTTTTGGAATTTGCTGACTCCTTCCGAGACTACCTAAACTTTTTTCTTTAAGTCTCGTGGATGCCCGATACATCTGGGCCAATCGATGACTCTCTGCCAACTCGCACAGAATCATCAGCACCTCGTCACGCTGTCCCATCAAAGCGACCCCTCACTTTCGAAGGCAAGTTCAAGAACATTCATCAAAACGTTGACGAAAGAGGCAGGATTCAGATATCAGCAATACTGCACTGTGACTTCCAAGTTTCCGAAGTTAAGACGCATCCGGTTTCTAAGAGATTATTTTGAAAATTCCTTAATTAATTTGAAGGTAGTTGTGGGCAGTGATGGGCATTTATGTGTAGATTTTCATTGTTTACACTTTGGAGTAAATAATGCGTAGACAATGTAGACTTTTGGTAGATAATATAAAATTTTATTATTTGTGTGCTTGCCATTCACTGCAACTGATTTAGCAAAGCTAATTACATAAGAGGTTTTTCTGCATCAAATAATTGCATTAAAGGTGATAGTTGTTTAACTTTTTCATATAAAACATCACACTTTAAGAGGGCTTTATTCGTTTGTTGTACATATTTCTTAACTAAAGAAATGGGAAATTGGAAAATGGTTATGTTAAGTGTATACTTAGAACAGTTTGCTATTTTATTTCTGTTAAACTTTATGTACATAAAAAGGGCTATTGTAAATAATTGTAATGTGATCTTAAAAAAAACAAAAAGTGGAAAAGCGAATCCCTAGCGTTGTATATGAATATGAGCTCACCACCTGGATCTGACATTCTGGGGTTTCTCAGAATAGAACAGTAAAACGTAAGAAGAAAATATGTATCCCACTATATCTTATTTTTATTGAATGTCTCTATAAAAAGAGCATTAAAATCCCCAACCCAGTGAATAAAACATATTTTAGAATTGACAGTCGAAAGAGACAACGACATCTAAAGCACAATGAATATGCAACTGGAGAAACAAAAGCGATGTAAATACTTTGGTACATGCTATCTTTAGTTAGTATACGATACAGATTTTTTCTAAATAGTGCCCAACGTAGAAATACAACTTGAAAGGATATGCCTGGCTGAGAAATGGCATAGATTTTCTACGTTACCTTCCACAAGTGTCAGACACATGCAATTTCCTCCTCTCTGTTAACAAAACATTTCGAAACTGTAATTGAGTAGCAAGAGGCATGAAAAATTGTTTCAATCTGCAGAAGAAAAAACGATATACATTCAAGATATCGAAAACTCTTCTAATTGCCACTTTTTATAAGTGTACGTATAAAAATACCTTAACCTATTAATTCTGAGCCAGTGTGGAGGAAACAATATCTATCCCCTTAGGATAATAACTCCTTTCTCTTAGAATTCTATGAGCAAAGTTGCAGTTTCTTTGGGTTGTTATATCTTTGAGTGTTCCTCAAAACTTAAAAATCGATTCCCCTTGAAACTAATATTAATATTCTTTTATTTCAGTAAAGTATAATAATTGTATTTTTCAAGTCTTTCCCAGAGATCCCACAACCTACTTGCGTCATTCCAGGAAATATAACTACAATGCAACTGTTTCCCCAATATTGGAAAAAAAGTTGCCAATATTTAAATTCTTATGTAATCCTCTTTTTTTGTATGCTATGTTTGCAAAGCTTTAACTTATTGAGATTTAAAAATACTTAATTGAGGAAACTAAATGGGCCAGGAATTATCTATAAAATACATGTTGATGTAATCAGCTTGTTTTTGGATAAAGTGGGGGAAGGGGCACTAGTTAGCCCTTGGAATGACACGTTCCCCTTAGAATTTCATGGGTAGAACTGGTGAAAAGCTTGTTACTGATGTCAAATTATTTTCAAAATCTTAGAAAATTGCCTGTCATTTAATTTTAATATCTACGTTACTCATTTGAAAAATGCAATAGCTGATAGTGTAGAAGATCGACATAAGTAAAATAATCGTTCTTATGGTTTCTGATTTTAGTATATTTTTGCTTGTGCAGAAAAGGCTGTAGGCAATACGCTAAGACCTTAGACCATAGAACAAAAAAGATTAGACTTTACGTATAAAATACATATCGTCGTGACCAGTTTTCTTGCTTCTAGGTAAAGCAAAGAGAAGAAAGAAGAGCGTTCCCGTCAGAACGACTAGTTTCCCATAGAATTCCTTGGACAGAGCTGTAAAATTTCATTGGGAGGATTCAATATGTTTCAAGAAATTGTTAAAATTATGTTGTTTGTTAAAATATCTCGTAGATTGCCTTAAAAAACCCGATGCATGGATACCCTGAAAACTAACTTATATTCATAATCTCTTGTTTCATCAAAGTATAACAAGCGCACTTCTCAACCCTTTCCTAGAAATTACAAATGTTACACGGTTAAAAATTTTGGAGTAAATTTTAATATTTTTGGTATTGTATGTATGACTACACCAGAAAAATATTAAAAGCTAATCCTTGGCATATATTAAAATGAAATACTTCTAGCCTTAAACTTTAGTACCAATGATGAGTAAGTTTTAAGACGTCTACCAATTAAATTTGAATTTCTCTGAATTTAAATGTAATGTATCCTCTTAATAGCAAATCTCATAAATATTGAAACTCAATATAATCATATTTAATTTTAGATTTGTATTTGAAAAATATTAAAATGTAATACAGCTTTAGAAACTACTAAGTCACACAAAATGTAACTTTTCGTTTCTCGAATTTTGAGTCGAGTCAGAACTAAATTTATTGAGAATATCACAAGTACTTATATACTATACAAAAATTTCTATTACGAATTATAAGCTAAATGAAAAAAAGATTTTTCATATGTTGCAAAAAGTGTTGCCACATAACATATACTTGAATGTACTTTTAATATTTTGCGATGATTAAAACTAAATACGACTTGCATTGAAAATAAGCCTTAATATCAGACGAGTATTAGAATTTACTCTCGGATTTTTAACCGTGTACCTACAGCGTTTGAGAAAATACTGCCAATACTAATACAAATTCTTTACCTGCAGTATTAGTATTTTTTAGCTTCTTGTCTTGTATTCTTTGTCATTATGGGGCTAAGACACGGTTTTCTTCGGACAGAAGGAACTTGAAGAAAAGTAAAGATGTGAAACTTATGAAAATTGTGGAAAATATGCATGAGGAGACAGAAAAATACAGGTAGAAGAGCAGATATATGAACATATAAAGAATGAGGTGAAATCAAATAATAAAACAAATATATTAAACAAAAATGTTCATGAAGCAATAAAAAAACGTTTTCGGATAATAGCACCAATAGAAGATCCTAAGTTTATTCACATGTTCCTTTTATCACTTTGTGAAGTTCATTTGAGAATTTAATTTATATAATATTCATTGTTTACATTGTTGACATAGATTACATTGTATACGTGAAATATTGCGACGAAGACTACGTCATTGTTTACACGTCAACAATGGCGTAATTTACGTTTTGTAGACAATTTGCCCATCACTGGTTGTGGAACGCATTACAAGATGAAGTATGAGATAATTTACAAGTAGACCAACAAGAACTAAGTATCTTTTCTTGCCTTGTACGATAGTTTCCACAAATGCTACGTAGTAAGTTGACTGCCGGATTTCTAACGTCTTTTAATTTAAAACGCAATCGTTTTAGTTTATACTACAATACAGACTTATTGAAGTGTTTGCGAATTTTGAGACATGTTACAATGTGTTGAAAAATATTCTCTTCGAAGTATAAAATGCAATACAGTCATTATTATTTTTATTGAATACAACTGCATTGCAGTACAATATGATTTTGTGTTGTATAGAAAACTTGTCAATACGTGCTAGAAAATCATTCTCATTTGGGTATAGAATGTAATACAAACTGTATTAGGTTTGTTTGGTCATAAATATTCAGGCGGGAATACATTTACTACTTTAATGTAATACAAATAAAAGGTAAATTTATCCAGGTTGATAATCAAACTGAAAAAAGCGATTTCTGTTTCGGAAATTTCTCAAAACTGTTGTACAATTGGATGTTCAACTTGGAAATGCTATGTATGTATGTGCCATGGTATATGCAGACAATCAACCCAGCAGGAAAACTTGAAACCACTTACCAATAATGTACTTATACAACTATTGGAGAACTGCTTACAGAATGCATTCCGTATAAGGCTGACGGTAAGGTATCATTCGGAAATCGCTGGGCTTGAGTGAAAAATATCTCCCATAATCGTAAGAAATCATAAGAAAAGCGAGTCAGAGAACGCATTCATGATGGGCTATTGCCCGTGAAATTCGCTTAGTTTTTTTTGTGGCATTGGTGAATAATGCGTGAAATTTTCAAGTAGCAAATAGTGTAATAATAATGTTAATGAACATGGCGTGATATATGATAACAAGGCAAGTACAAAAGTCATCTTAAATAAAAATGTTGATTGTTTATAACTCTTTAAAGTTATTGCATTTCCAAATATATGAAACGAATCAGTTGTAGGGTGAGTAAGGGTTGATTAAATTTTACAAACATGTCATATTTCCGTATGATATTTTCCAATATTTAAAATTTAGTTGCGCGTGTCTATAATGCTTCCCCTTGTCACGTTCATGGGCTCTCATTGCTCACCTCAATTTTTTATATAATGCATTTATTACCAGTAATTTTCTAGGAATCACTTGTAAGTCCTTTCGTCTGTCATTACCTCATTTCCTTGTAGGTATAAGTACTTACATTTTGGCAAAAAGTAAGACCTTACCGCCTATGACATCGTGCGTAAAATTAAGCACTTGTATAAGGTACTTGGTAAGTACTTCCCCTTACTAGGAAGTAGGTTTTTAAGCACTTCTGTAAGCTTACCGGTCCTACTGGGAAGTTACTTACTTAAACAATAATATTCTTTACCATTTTGTATTAAATTCTAATATATTCTGATATTTTAACTCTTCATGTGTTCAGATTTAATACGAAAAAAAATACAGAAAAACGCAATAAATGGAAGATATTACACTTTAATCCAGAAGATATTGAAAAAATTGCGTATTCTTTGGCACAGTATAAAAATTATTCCAGGATTTTTAACCGTGAAGTTATAATATCAATAGAATGTCTATTAATGCCCTCTTTCGTATTTTACGTCATTAATATTATTTCGGTAATTAAGAAGTAGTTGGATAATGTGTTTTGACTACCAATCTGTATAAACAAACAACAAGCTTTTTTCAAGCTATCAGCAGAGAAAAAACTAACATTTTAAAATAATAAAAAAACTGTTTTATTCAAGTTTACTCAACCAGCATATGCCATAAAGAAATTTATTCCTGAGGTAAAAATATATCCTCGTAAGCAAACTTATCGAAAAATGCCTGCAAAGTTTCAAGTAAAATCGCTTCGTTAACTTTGTACGTTGCTGGGGCTAATTCATCCCAAGCATCTCTCCAATTTTCATTAATAACTTCCAGGAAAGAATTTCTTAACTCCTCATTTCCGTCAAAAAGGTTTGTCATATTTAATTTGAATCTGTAAGGGAAAAGAGTTGAAAATTTGTCACTTTTGTCAAAATTTCATAAATTTATACTTGGTTGGATCAAGGCGTAGTTTCACTTTTCTTATTTTCAAATATTGTTTTCCATCTCTGACTTGTACTGACGCTTTAAACTTAAATTGCATGAGTATGTCCTCCAGAATTAGATTATATTCCCCCTTGCCCTGGATTGGTAAATACATTATCCGCCCTATCACGTCATAGTTTCCAGTGAAATTTAGTTTTGGAATAGTTGCATACATTTCAAATTTACTGTTCGATGGATCCTTGAACCAGCCACTGAAAACAAATTTATATTTAAATAAAATTTTGTTGACAAATAATTCAACATGTATCTAATTGTAAATGACTATGAATCGTTAACCTAATTATTCCGTTAAAGGTCCCAATTGCAGATAAGGAATGATTATTGATTAGTCTATTGCCAGCAAAAGAATGTATGTTTTCCTCAGAATTTGGCCAGTACAACTTTTCCAACACTTATATGCATAGTCGTGCTCCACTATTAGGGATATGATTTCCCTAGTAAACCATGGCATACTCGAGTTCAACGTACAGACCTTTGAAGCACAAATTTTTCAAAAAGGTAACAATATTATAGTTTAAGTAAGTGACTTGATTGTTTCCATTTACCATGGAACATACATACATAGAATTTCCAAGTTGAACATCCAATTGACCAATAGTTTTGAGAAATTTCCGAAACAGAAGTCGCTTTTTTCAGCTTCATTATGAACTTGGATAACATTTATTGTCCGATTGTACAAATTATATGTCACTATGTCCATATTAATAGTCACATAGAATATATATATTGTTTCAATGTGCAAATTAAATGTCGCTATATTCGTACTAATTGTTCCCCTAGACGCCTAGACAAATTTTGATGTCGCTGTGCCCAAATCAAATTTCGCTGTATACAAATTAAATGTCTAATGCTGTATCTGCAGGCTTACTACGTCTTATGAAGTCTGATGGGAGATTTGTTGACCACATAGATCCGTAGGGTGTTGAAGTATGTTAGGAAACCTCTGGAAACTCATACTCCTATGTATTATATACATAATGACTGAGTTCAAATCATCTGCATATCTACAAAATCTCATCTGATGTTGTCGAAATGGTTGAAAATTTTGGTGATTGTACTCGCACAATGGGTCCTCAAATCAATGCAAAAAAGACCTCTTTAGGAAATGTCTATCTCTAAAACATTGCCATTGGACATTATAACTTCAACCGTGAATGCGCTGCCACAAACAAATTGAATTTACACCTGAAAGAATGGCACATCAGAACCGGAGCCTCTGAACTCTGCCCTCTCGACTGACTGAATTGCGCCAAAAAATTTCCGATAAATTCGAGCAAAATTCATGGGCTATAGCCTAGGTATTTTTTTGGGCGAAATTCTAAAGCTCACCGGATCGGAATGCGGAAGGGCCCAGTCGAAATGGGATGGCCTGTACAAAATTCGGGCGAAAAAGACCGCGTATTTGGGGAGCTGGGACATCAGAATACTTCATAATAAAGATAGAGAATTGAATAAAGAGATTCGATTATTTGCGGCGTTCTCCGTAAACAAAATGATCGTTTCAATCCAAGATTACATCTCTAAAGAAAAAATGCTTTTAAGTAGTTGAGCCAAGCAATCAACATGCGAAAAGCAAATGTATTAATTCCTTAATTTTAAGATTCGATACTCTTCTGAACGATTTATATATCTTAAAACACGATACTTACACTGCTTTATAGAATGTTGAAGTAGAAAAGCCACGAAGCATTGCATTCGATAAGATTAACTTCAAATTTATAGGTGGTCCAACATTTTCATCAATTACAACTTCATTCACGTGCCAGGGGTCAATTTGAATGAAACCCAATTGTGAGAGTTCAGCTGGATAATTTCTTATCAGCTCCGTTGCCACATTAGCAATGCAGTTTGTATCTCCGTACTGACATTTTCGTACGAAACGTGCTGAAAGTATTTAAAAGGGAATTATAAAACGTCACCTACTTTTCAGTTATATCATATTTAAATTATTAATTTGACCTATATTATCTACATATTAATTATACAAAGAA
>QYTT01083610.1:3277-24662 GCA_006980735.1 Dasypogon diadema
CGCGTTCCACTATCTGTTTTGAATCTTGCTATTATAATGAAGCTCACACAAGCTTTTGAAATAAAAATATTTCTACCGACCCCTGTCTACCCTATGATATATAAACAATTCAAAAACAAAACACTATCAAAATGCTCACGCTACAAAACGAAAAATACAACAGAATCAACTATAAAGATAAGTTCAGAAATAAATATTGTAAACATGTCAGTCTGTGATATAGTAAACACTTTAAAAAGAGCCCCAAAATTCAGTGAAAACTCAAAAACATTAAACAATTTTATAAATCTAGTTGAGTTCGTAGCAGGAACAGGAAGAAAGAATGGAAAATTTAATTAAATAAGGTTTTCAGAACTGAATGACCAATTAGCCCTGAATATTTTTAAGTCAGGTTTAAATGGGCCAACAAAAACTACTATTTTCTCTGTTAAGACAGCAACACTCTCAGCATAATATGCTATACGCATACAGACAGAAGTTGACTCTGAAAAAGGATCAAAGAAAATTTTTCATTAAAATCCCAGACGCTGGCTTTTTCTCGTGATAATATCACTTAGAATCGTTAAAATAAATGTTTCAAAAATTTACTATCATTGAAATTTACATTTCTCGGTTCTAATAAGTGTTTCAGAAAATCAATTTTAACCAACTTCAGTTGATTAAAATTGAAAATGTTTACTCTTAAAAATAAAATATGTGCTCACCATTATGTTGTAAATTTCTTAGCCATATTAGCTTAGCTATGTTCTCATCATCGTTCGAGGAGTATCTAAGTAAACCTCTGTTTTCGGGTTCCTATTCCTTCCTCTGCCAAGAATTCTCTTTTTTATGTTGGAGTGTTCTTAAGCAGTTCCCTAACATTGACATTTCTTGTTATTTCGAACATTTGTTAATACGATATCCGTCCCATGCTGCCCGTATGGCAGCATTCTTCAAACACAGTCTGCATGCATTAGCCTCTAGGATCCTCATCCCTTTGAGGTAATATTCAAAGCTACCATGCTCAG
Organism: Dasypogon diadema; assembly: GCA_006980735.1. Lineage (NCBI taxonomy): Eukaryota > Metazoa > Arthropoda > Insecta > Diptera > Asilidae > Dasypogon > Dasypogon diadema. The sequence goes on from QYTT01083610.1 coordinate 4,285, forward strand.
TAGTCTGAGAAACTAACCATCTGAGTGTTCCTCTCGCCACGCTTGGAACTTTTCTTCTGGTTACCTTATTTTTTGAGGCACATTGAGTTTTGTACATATTTCTTTGTTAGGAATGAATTTACCACCATCCAATTCATGCATCTGACTTGCTTTGTGGAATCCAATGAGAACTTTACCGGCGAACCCTGAAACTGTTTTAAGTAGTCCAACGCAGTAGTCCAGAACCAGGATTTCTGCTGTTATTTTCTTTGAAAATTCTAAGTTTGTGGAAGATAGAGCAAGCTTTGAACAATATTCTTCAACCACTACCCTTAATGCTTTAAATTAGTTAGAACCCTCCTAAAAAACTAAAACGAAATAACTAAAGTCAAAGCAGTTCACCTGAATTTTATGGCTATGGCTATCAGATCTACATCCCTGAAGTGCAACTATATTAGAATTTCCATGGCTTTGAGTAAGATCACTCTTGACTGATTTCGATTCTCTAACTAATAGTATTTAACTAGTTCTCTTGCTTTGTATGCAATGTTCATTTCGAACTTAAGGATTAGATTGCGCTCTGATTTAATAGACATAATATCTTAGGCTTCTCTAAGCAACTGTAAATACAACTCAACAGAATGCTATCATCTTATACCTACTTCATAAAATAGCTGTGTTCATGTTTCGTACGGGGAAGATTTGCTTCTATTCAAATTGCGACTGGACCTTTAATACCCGAAAGTACTCTTAGTATGCTTTATTGGGATTCCTTACAGAACTTCTCTTTGGCCAAAGTATCTGAATCTTCTATTCAAAATGTAACTGAATTCCTATAGTACAGCAGAGGAAAGGATAAAACTCTTGCTGTGAAATTATACAAAAGGTTCATTTAGGAGATGATTTCATTCACGAATATTTCCAAGAATTAACCGGGATATGCCTATTCACTGAATAAAATAAAATAAAAGTCTTAAGTAGAAGAAATAAAAAATCTAAAGCTGAAAAGAATAAAAGCAGTACGCCTTCAAATAAAGTTAATAAATTGATTTAGGTGAGGTAATTAAGAGAATTAACGAGTAACCTCGACACAACTAGTTTCGTTTTTGCAGAATAATTAATTACTTGAGGGAAAATTATAACTTTTTCGAGGTCTAGCTCAAGATGACCTACTTGGAAAAGAAAATAAAGCAAAGAAAAGGCTGGATAAATTTTTCAAACATTTAAAAAAAAACTAATTATTTTGTAATTACGTCTTTTTCTTGAACTTTTCACTAGGTAAGAAAATCATGTTTCATTTTGTTCTTTAACTTTTTCAAAGGTTGGAAAGTAACGAGACGGTCGCTTGTTCCCTTCTAAGAATGAAAACGAAATTGACTTAATTTGTTATTTGTAAACTGAAAATATACTACGCGCCCCCTTATTTTTTATTAGAAAAAAAAATGAGCCTTGACAATTATGAAAATAGGGGAAAAAACAACAGTTTTTAAAGACAAGACCATTATGGACACAGGGAATCAGGGAAATATCCCTATATAATGTGCATAAAAAAGGAATTTTAGGACAACGAAGCAACTTTAAACTTCACAATTGTTTCAATTTCAAGAGAACCTAAAATTTATTACTCCTGTTTTTATCATATATATAGAAAGATGTTCTTTTCTAAGGCATTGCTTAAGCTCAGGGGACAACCCTGTGATGCACACTGCACAGCTTAGGCGGAAGGAAATTATGAAAAGGTATAGATTGGGAAATTTAAACCTGACAAATGTTGCAAGTGAGCTACGATTTTTGGCATGAAATTATTACTGTGCAACATCTCCAGTGGCTTCACAAGTAGAATTCAATGACTGGTACCCAGATAAATCCTGTACGGGATTCGAACCCACTCCAACAGGGAAGAAAATCTGTATACGTGCACCTCAGCCTTCTCGACCATCTTGGGAGTGGACTCAGAAGAAAATTTGAAAGCAACTGCAAAGGTTACTAGAAATCCATGCTTAACACTCTCAGCAGTAATTATCTAAGGACCTTGGATTTCTATTGTAGCGACATAAGAAATGCTTTGTCCCAATTGTCAATGGGAGGATGCCCTTTTCCGTGCCCGATGCCCGTTTCTTGTTTCTTTTACACTACTGTAACATATTATTTTTGTAAAATTCGTAGCCGTACTTTTCGTAGATTAATCCTAACATATGGCCACTCTCTTGTCAAATTTTCTTCATTCTTTCGTCCTTAAAACAATATAGAGCAGAAATATTAAATTCAATAAATCTATCTTGAGTAGAACTATACAAATGATAACGGTTTTCTGCTTTCTGAGTAGCTTGCCACAATTACTCGAGCAGAATAGGCAGTGAGACGTTCACTCAACACTCTTACCTTCCTACTTTCCTTTCTTTCCAAGGCCAAGCTGTAGAATCAACCTAGGATATTCCCCGAGCTTTAGTTATATTATAAAATAAATGTGCCTTATTTCAGCGGTAGGCTTACTTTTTTATTTGTACATTTCCACTCTGCATAGATTAGTTCAATGAGGAGATTTAACTACCGCTATGCAGAAATGCATTCAGTAAGGAAGGACTGTAAAAGATATATGTTGACGACGCTACTTCGCTGAACAGAAGTCGCTAAGCCGGTAGCTGAGCGTGTTTAGATGTAGTCTGCAGATTTTCTCCTCTGTGGGCGTAGATTTGATTCTTAAAAAGAGCACAGCGACTTATATAGATACCAGTGGTTGGGGCATTTTTACTGACAAGAATTGTATTTGCGACGCTACAATTTTCCGATGCTGGCCAGAACCAAATGGTAAAATTAAACAACAATTTCTCTCTAATCCTGCAGATTTTCAATCCAGCGTTCCTCAAGGTTCAATCCGTGGTCCACTTCTTTTCAGTTTGCACATAAATGACTCACCAAGTATTGTCGGGCATAGTCGTATCCATCTATATGCTGATGACGTACAAGTATATCTTAATAGACCTATTGGACCTATTGAGGTTTGTGTTGATCGTATAAATAAAGACCTGCAGCGAGTTTATGAGTGGTCAGAAAACAGTCATCTCACATTTAATCCAAGCAAATCCAACTGCTTAGCAGTGTACGGGATTCTTTTAAACCAATTTTTTTTTACCACAAATTAAATTGAATAATACATTACTGCCATATATTTCATTGGTTAAAAACCTAGGAATTCTACTCAATTCTACATTTTCTCAAGATTGCTTTGTAAAATTTACAGCGCACTTAGACGGTCATGGATAAGTTCAAGCTGCCTATCTATGGATTTTCGAATAGCGCTGGCTAAAGTACTGCTGATACCCCATTTCACTTTACATATGGTAGTTTAATTTTCCCGAAGCTCTACTCAGGTTGTAAACGTAAGCTACATGTCGCCTATAATGACGTTATATGTTACATTCACCAGCTAATGTTAAACGTATTGTGAATTTATTCCTTGGGACAATAATTGAAGATTACTTTGCTAAAATCGAGGTCATATTTTTACATAGGCTTATACATAGCAAAAGTCCTATTTACTTATACCAAAAACTACAATTTTTACGTTCAAACTGAAACGCCAACCTCTTTCTTCTCAAAAGATGTAATTCATAATACGGTTTTGTTTAGGCACTTCGTAAATGCAATAATTTGCCTGCTAGTGTGCGAACGATCAGGTCCATCAGAGCATTCATTGATCGTGTCGATCAACTTGAAAATCTTTAGCCTGGAATGGTGCATCCCTACGTAACTATTGCTTATTATGTTTTTTTTCTATTCTTTTTAAATTAATTTTTGTAAACTAAATAGCTTAGATATGTGTTAATTTTCGAGTATACCGATTTGGAAAGGGATTTTTGTACTACATAAGATCTTGTTATCTTTAGTGTGAATCTAATAAATATTATTGTGATTATGGATCCCCCTCCTAGAATTTTACCCTCCGCTAAAATTGTGCTATGCGCATTATAATGTCGTCCTCTGAGCTTAGGTAATACCTTAAATAAGAACTGTTTATATACTCTGAATGTACGTCCTTTGAAGAACTTTGACGTGATTTTACTAGATCATCACCGGTGGTGCGGCAGGGAATCAGCTCTTCCGATTCATCGAAAGTGTAATGAGTAAAATGTGCGTGGTTGGTATATATGTATAACCATGATGTCACAGCAGTCATGACTTTAGATGGATGCTTCACTGTATTCCAAGTCACCGTTTTAACACTAGGACTACCGAGTTGCGTAAAACAGAAATATAAATACTACGCTGAATAATGTAATTGAAAGAGGGGCTACCGGTCAAAATGACCAGTTTGGTAGTTCTAATGTTAAAACCAAGTGTAATGTTAGGGAAATTCCTAACATGAGTGCTAAGATCAGAAGATATATATATATAAAAGATGGGTATAACAAATGGACGAGAAATAATGTTCATTACATACCAGTCTTCGCTACGTACCATACCATCACCACCCTACAGATATTAATGGAAAAATCATTGCTCAAGAATGGCGTAAATTCACAGTCGTATAACAATTAGTAAAAATAGGACACTGACTCCTGAAATATTACCGCAGGAAAATGGAATAAACAGCTATTTTTGACTAGAGTTGAAGTATGAATAAGGGTACATATTTTTTGTGATTCTCTAGAATGTGACATAAATTATACCACTAGAACCACGTGGAAAAACGTTTGTAGTGTGGCATACAATTTGCTTTTTCACATCAGAACTAATGCTAATGGTTTAATATAATAAATAACAAGTAAGCTATGAGCGTTAAGACTACTTACGTTAAACCCTTTTTACAATTCATGAGTTTTCCATTTAAAATTTAAACACCCAACCACACAAGACATGACAATCAGTTCCCCTAAAAAATGGGGCGGATATCTTGTAAATCCACTGTACAAATCTCTTAACCTCAATCGTGCATATAAAAGCAGCTAACACGATTTCGATAAAGATCCCAATTGACTGTTACTAATGCCTGGGAATACTTTTAACGTGTAATCACACTTGATTCAGTTATTATCGGCACACTATTAGAAGGAATGATAATCACTATCCACGAGCTCCTGCCAAGCTAATGATACCTCAAGGAATACTATTAGCACGGGTAATCATATCTAACGCCCACCAATAGCAACATGCACGCTAGACGATGATTAAATTAATTTTGAAGTGAAGCACCCCCACAACATTCCACGCAGAGTCCCCTCGTGTCACAATTTTAAAATTACATCACATTTTAGGACTCCCCACATGGATTTTCTCGCATAATTCCACACGACACCATAACCGGCCCACCATAATGTTCCAATCTTACAAATGGCGGGCGTAATTCTCCCCGAAATTATATTTGGAATGGCTTTTGTTCAAGGTGCGCCCGCACTTTTCATTACTTTAATAATAATATGAGATTGAAGCATAAATATTGCATGGCAACGCGACGCGTTCTTTTCCTCAAAGAGAGCTCATCAAAAAGGACATTTAACAGGCGTGTCAGGTACTCGCACCGCACTACATAATTCGGTTCGTTTCAGCCGCCTGTGGTGACAATATTTCCAGATGGGTTGGCGGTAAAGGAGACGAAATGTTTTAGATAAAACCAATTTCGGGAACACCTTGGTTCGTCTTATTGAAATTTATGGGCTCGCTTTAGTCCAATCGAAGCAAATCGGGCAGGGAATTAAAATTTATTTGCAATCTTGGAAGGATCTTTGTGGGATTGGTAATGGCGAGGCTGGAGTAATGTCGTTCATTTATAAACGCTAGGACCCCTTTCTTCTTAATTGTACAGGTCGATTGCGTACCGGTTTGGAAATGGCTTTGTGTTTGGTTTCCTATTAAGTTCGAAAGAGCAATTAAGGTGTGTGCTTAACGTGTTTGCAATAAACCGAAGATAAGTAGAAAGTTATGTTTCTTGGAAGTTGAACAATAATTACGTTTGTGGGCCGGGCCGTGTCGGGCTGGGCCGGATCTCCACCTCCCTGCGCTTGGATACCTTAAAGGGCTTTCTAGGTAAGCTCTTCAATCTGTTTGAAAATTTCTTTAATGGTTTCGAAGCGGAATTGACTACGACTTGACTTTTGGCATAACGATTTTCCTGAAAATTACTAATTATTTCTGCCACCTCCCACTGATGGTTAATCCGATTACTTTTTCTTAAATGCACTTTGTCTTTCTTTTTAAAATGGAATTTAACTGAACTTAAAGGTGTGATGAACTTGTAATGTCATAGCCAAATTAAATACCAATCGTATCTCAGTATATGTAACAATTCTTTCAATTTAAAAGTCACCCTGTCGTAATTCTATAGGAGTTATGGTCTTAAAAGCAAGACATTAAATCACAGGACCCCTTTCCATATGTAATATCCGATCCATATTAACGGTCGCTGACTGAGAAGCTTTATTTTAAAACAATTCGTTTTGGATTTCTGTCCAACAACAGGTGTACTTATTTCAACTCAACTCCAGAGTAATTTTTCATTCCAATTTTTTCTGATCTTATACATCACGATTCCCAAATGACTACTACCATAGTGCCTAAAACACATAAAATTTCGTTTACATTGCCTGAATGATGTGGGAAAGGATCTTAAAGTATTACAAGCTCCTAAATTGCAGAGTCGCAACCTCTGGAAGAATGAATGAGTGTTTGACTAACCCAGAGATGATAATTTTTTACAAGAATGGTCGGAGGAACTGACACCATTGCTGGTTAAACTTTTTAGGGGGTATAATGCCCTTGGGCATATCCCTAGGCTTTGCAGAGAGGCAAATAGTGTGTTTATACCTAAAGGAAAAATGTGCTCATCTGCCCACCCTTAGTCATATCTCCCTATGAGCCTGACTTTCTTCTTGCTTAAAACCATAGAGAAAGTCATAGACTTCCACATCAGAAGCGTTATTCTCAAGAAATATTCGCTACATCCGTATCAGCATGCCTATCAGGCAGTAAAATCCACAAAAATCGCTTTACATCTACGCTGAAAAGATGACAAAGAGATCGTAGTAAACGCCTTCTTGGACATCGAAGGAGCTTTTGACAATATCTCCTTCGAAGCCATAGAACGAGCATCCATCAGTAAAAGGTTAGAATCACCAACGACCATGCTCTAAATCTGGACAATCACAGCGAAGCTTAGAGACGTTAAAAACATTATAAAAGCCACCAGATACTGCCCCCAAGGAGGGCTCCTTTCCCCTTTGTTGTGATCATTGATCGTTGATGAACTTCTCAAGAAACGATTATATCAGATGACATTGTTGTTGAAATAAAGGGAAAGCAGGATCATCTTATCTTTGATAAAATGCCAAGTCGCAATTCACAACTGGTGCAAACAAATTTATCCTCAATTTTCAAATACTCGAACACGTTATAGGAACAAATTTTTAAATCTTTATGAGGAAACGCGTACGCGTCCAGATCTATTAATTAATTAAAATGTTTTTGTATTGCCTTGCGATGATATCTCAGTGTAGTTTTACAATCCCAAATGTTTTACAGATGAAACTTTAGTTTAATTGACCTTTAGTCCAAAATTCCCTCACATTGAGATGATTTCTTTATCTTTAACATTTCTACGTGTTGACATTCTTACATTTTAAATTTTTAAGAATTTCGAACTGAAAAACGCTGGCCTTCTTTTATCTTCAAATTGTGTGGCAATGCTTGAGGATATTATTTTGATCTGGTAACGATGTAATAGTTGGCATTGGGCGCATCTACATCTCTCTCTTACTATTCTTTGATTTACTGGAAAATTGGAAATATATCGTTTTCTTTCATTTTGGAATTAAATTGGAATTAGAAGGAAGATCAATCAGAATCAAAAATAAACAACAGAAAGTCATATTGGGGATAACAATCACCGCGTTTTTACAAGCAGAAGAAAACCGTTTTGTGGTTTATGAAAAACTAAAATCGGTTTATTTTTCATCTATAAACACGGAAATCCCAATATTTTGTATGGGTGTACATGAGTTTGACAATTATTTAGTTGTCAGAAGGAAAACAAGACGTTTTGGAATGTAAGCAAACTAAACCCGGACTTTGGTGTTTCTCCGAACCATAAAACAATTTTCCTCGGCTCGTATAAACGCGGTGAATGAACTGAAGTTTAATTGAGATAAAATAACTTTAAAATCTGACTTTTTTTTTAGTGTCATCCAGACTTAATTTGCCTTTTTTTCGTATTCGCAGAAACTTGCTTGAAATCGGTGTTTGCTGACAACAATAATGCGGTCAAGCTGTCAGAGTCACTTGGGCTTCGGTAGTCAATTTTCAGTCATCGTGAACCACCCACAATAAACCCGTCATTTTCTGATGGATCGCAATTCATAATAACCAGCAAGGTAAGCCTTCCTACTACCTGCTTTCTTTCTTCCTTTTAAATGCTTGTGGGCAAGTCAAATGCGGTGTTAAAGTATATCTTCCTTAAGAAATTGTAATTCCGTCTATAGTAAAAAAATGTCTTTTCATTCATTGCAGATGCCTTCAGCGGCTTGGGGCTAGGAGCGTCAAAAAGGGAGCACTCCAATGATGACATCTACTCAAATTAGACTCTTTAAACTTCTTACAAATAAAATTAGTTTCAATAAATTTCCATCTTTTATTTTTAATCCTTCTTGAATGTTCCTAAAAAGCAATGCTGCAAAATCTGTCACCTGCCAAACATGCAAAAAGTGCCCTAGATAAAATGAAAATATCAAAGAAAAATTCTGTGCAGGCCTGGAAGTTCGTGTTGGTCTTCCAATGCTGTAGGGGAAGTTTCCATTTCCAATGACACAAGAGGGGAACCATATGTCTTCATTCCAGAAAATTTGCCTGCTACCGATTATGGTCCCCGGGTGTTTTTCGGGATTTTGCGTTTTTAGCCAAATTTTGCAAAAACACCCGGGGATCATAATTGATAGAAGGCAAATTTTCTAATTGTTTTTTTACTACTGACAGCGCGCCGAGCGGGACCTCCTCTACAAGAAAGTGACATCGAACCTCTCATGAAAATGCCCAAATTAAACGAAAATTCCCAAATTAAAATTAAGCTTTATTTGTTGGAAAAAAATATACATTTCTTGGCATAACTTTAAAACATTTCAGATTTTGTTGACAAAAACAATTTAAAATAGACGCTAAAAAAAAAATCTTAGCATGAAATACAAATTTCGTCCTATTCTGGAGATCTCCCAATTTAAAGAAATCACTTTTCTGGAAACTGAAGTCAGATCGCATTTCTATCCACAAACACTGTGCCCTCCTCATCCAATAGTTTGCTCCTCAAATTTCGCGTGCGAGAACCTCTTAATCCTTGCAGCTTTCTTATCCTACCGTCTGGCACGAAGGTTTTCTGTAAAAGAAATAAAAAAAGCCCAAATCAACAAGAGACACACAAAACAAAGGAAAATATTTCAAAGTACAAAAAACCAATTCTACTTTTTTCTCAATAAGATCGAACTCATCCTCTCAAAGAATTTTCTCTATGGGGCAGATTTCTGGATTTCACGGAAATATCCTTTTCGAAACACTTTACATCCTGATCTGTTTGCTGTCTGTTTTTCCCTCTTTGATCGAGTGTTGTGACTGCAAGAGTGACAACTTCTCCATATTTTGTGGATTAAAATGCTTCTGACCGACAACACAACTAGATATCTATCCTGGTGGAAATATGTTACCACTTTATATCAAATTCAATGGTTTAGAAATTTCAAACTCGTCCAAGAAAACCCAAATCCTCGACACCAATATGAATATGACTTCTTGCTATTATCCAACTGGTCTCCGTTAGTCCCGTTCACGTCAAATTCCAATACAAAAGAAATAGCAATAGCTTCATTTTTGTAACAAAGGTTAAAATCCGCTCGAGAACGAAAAGGAGAGATAGATGCATTCAAATTAAATTTTCCCGATCGCAACCAGACTAAAGTTGAATTTCGAATAACAAACGAACTTTCCTAAAGATTTTAGTGCTTTTTTGCTGAACTCCCAGTTGTTTAAAACTCACACCGATGAAATGAAAAGATCATTGACACATGGCAATTAAGTACTGTTTTTTTAGAGCCGTAGTGCTGCCACCATGTTGTAAATAATTTCGAATTAATTTTTGCAAACACAAAATGATACAAAAATCTTTAAAAAGACGAACACAATTCAACTGACGATTTATCAAATGTTTTGACGATAATTGCACTTGCTCCATCCATTCCAAACATAAAGATGAGGGAAAAACTGAAAATAAAGAGAAGCCTTGTCTCCAATTCCCCCTTTCTCCACAAAATGTCAAAGGACTTATGTGCCTACGAACAATGTAGTCATTTGTTGGCTTGTTCGAAATAGTTTTGCAAACTTAATACTTATTAATCTCATTGAAACTGATTTAATAACTTTTAATTTTAATTTGGAAAACATTTCGCACGCAAATTCCATTTTAACTCCAGTGTAATTAGGTTTATTTGTAGGATTGCCACTAGGGATTAAGGTCAAGCGCTAACTCTAACCCAAAGCCAGATTAATAAAGTGGGCTAATATTAATTAGGTCCCATTATAAAACATTCAATCGTCGAAACATTATAAGGTTTACTTAGGAAACGCGTTTAGTTTTAGTTTTTTTAGTTAAAAATATTGGCTTTTATGATAGAAGATGGAGATGATAATTCCAGTGCCTGAGTTTCCATTCCCGAGATAAGTGGACTCCTGTTACCATTCTTGTAATATTAATCAATTCACTGGATCATATACACGTCAATCCGATTTTCCTATAAAGTATTTTTTATATTTTATAAATACGTGTGGCTAGTAAAAGGTGTCTTTGATTTTTGTTGTGCGACAAACGAGGACAAGCTGAAGCTCCTCACGTCGCTTGATCTGCATAAGATTTTTGAATTTGTACCTCATGATCGACCTGTCTAATGGTTTCGCGAACATTTCAACTTCTCCCGATCGTGCTAATCTTTCACTAGTCTTGAACAGGCGGCAGCAGATTCTTATTTCGGAGGAGTTCCACAAGGATCAATTCTTTCGCCTTTCCTTTTTCTATCGTGCAATATTCGATCCTTCAAATATCGTAACGTAATTTAAACTAACCGCATCAACGATATCTTACAGGAAACTCCACATTTATTCAATACGAAACTCTGATACGCTAAAACCTTTGCTAAGTTCTCGCCTTCTTTTTAAGTTAGTTAAGAAAGTTGAGCAATTATAAACCTATTATCATAAGCGGGAAGAGGATGTTCGGAATTATTACTAGAGCAACATCTCGTGCTCTATCTGTTCCAGATAGTACTGATGAGTACTTACGAAGGATGAATGTAAGCTATAAAAATTCTAATCGACCAAGGTGACGACCAATGGAATGGACTATACTAAATTTGTTATAAAGCAACTCCTAAACCACGTTTGTGATGGCTATACATCATAAACTGGAAACGACGCGTTCGAAAACTGTTTCTTCAAGAATGAGGATGAGACAGCTAGAACACATCGTAAGTAGTTTAATTTAAGCAAAGATGACGAAATTACTCTACGTTGACTTCGTTTTTCATGCACCTGACATTAAAATTGAACTGAGACTAAAAAGTACAGAGAGTATCCTTGGGGCAGTGGAGCGGATGCCTCTACAAAATAGAAGTAGGAGTGAAAAACTACATCTTCTCTCATAGAAGAAGTAAAAATGTAGTTAGCTAGGTTATGTTATTCTTTTCATACCCTTCGGCATAGAACTGAGATAGGAATTGGATTTTTATCACTTCTGGACTCTTCAGAATGGACTTGATATAGAGGTAATAACTTTTATTATGTGTATCGAATCCAACAAGTGTTAAAAGCTTCTTTCGTCGTACGTCATAATACGTCTGGCGATGGATTGATAGTATGTAGCGAGCAGGAATAATATCACTTGTCATAGGACCGGGAAATGTTTTACACAAGCCAAATGAATTCTCTTCAATTGTGGAAACTTATAGCCAAGAATATGTTGACGAAATATAATGAGTATCTCGAAGTTTAGGCTAAATTGAGAAATATTCAAGAATAGGCATGTGTCCCCGAAGTAAAAATACAAAAAAAGAGGTTCTACTTAGTACAACACATGACGAAAGGGTTCCTATACGGAACCATCAAAAGTGGCATTTCCATCAATTAAAGCAGGAAGACTAGAAAAGGTATCATCTTTTGTGGTGGCACCAGAGAGAATGCCCTTGCCTATATTGACGTAGAAGTGGAACGGAATAACAAACGTGTCCAAGATAAGAAAATGGACAGGGATTTGAAGCGTATGTCCGAGGTGAAGGTATCTATTCTGAACGTTGAGAATTCTGAAGATTAAAGCAGCAATATTGTCAATATTGATTGGATTGATTAGTCTCCTTATCAATCTTTTGCCGTCTTCTAATGCGCGGTTCTCCTTCTCCATTGAAGTTACCCTTTGAAAATTTTTCAAATTGTGCAGTGACTTGGAATTTTCAGCTAAAATCTCTGCACACATTACCGCATCGCCGTACAAAGTTTTGCCAACGTGGTAAAGAAATCTGAACGAGGGTGTTAAATGCGCATTAAAACACATAGTCATCATCTATGTAGTAAATTCAATATTTTCAACAAAACGTGTTTTTATTCTCTAACGACGATAGCTGACTTCTGAAATGATGACTCCTGTTGTGGGGATTTTTTTTTCAAGTGCCTCACACGCACGTTATTCAAATCCGCAGTACATTATCATGGCACAGAAAGGACTACGTTTTCAGCACATTGCCATAAACAGTTTATTGTTTGATATAACCGACCCGAATATGATACCACAAAGGACTAACCGATACCTCCGCTATTCTATTTACCATTCTAAAGTGAAAAGTTCGTATAAAATCCACTCCATTCATTTCACCCAATTTTTAGAAATGCAAACCTTATCCACTTGAGCGAACCTACTCACATTAAAAGCACAAAATTCGAGTATCCTAACAGTTTCCGAAAAAATTATTCATGCCGCATGACTGCAAAGACAACCAGACAGGCAGAAACAGACAGACAGACAGACAGACAGGACTTTTTCAGGAATAGTGTATTCATACAATTTCCAGCGAGAATTTGAGACGAGTCAAATATATGCCAAGGGCAATGCAGCTCATCTCTTTGGATATTTCATTTCGGCATTGCCCAGGCAGGAGTGGCGCATTTATTATGAATCTCACTTGATTAACTCCCTCCGAAGTCCTTTTGAACTATACAAAAAGACGTCTCCGTAAATTTTTGATGAACGAGTAATAACGCATAATGGCCCCCGAAAAGCAGCTTCTAGTAGCTTCCAGAATTTCTGCCTTTGGCTGCCGGGTTCGGTGTAGCGTGGTGTGGCATAGCGTGGCCCGGCGTGTCTACATGTTTCTGCGGAAAAGTTCCCAACACATTTTAATTTTACAGCGGGTAATTAAGAGGCAGAAAATGACTTGTAGTGCGCTGGTGTTTCCCGATTTTTTGTTGTCCTTTTTGCCTAAGGTATAGTAGATAGTGGCAGTAACAGCTACATTCGCCGCCTGTTGTTGTTGCCGCTCCTGCTACCGTCGGTCCTGTACCACTGACGATGCCGGAATTACATGCAGACAACAGTCATTTATATTCATATAATAAATTTCCTGATGAAGATGCTTAGAGTCCAATGAAACGCTTCCGCTTTATTAGAAGATTCCGTACTTGTTCCAGACGTTTGAATTTTGCATTAGCCTGAAATGAAAACTACTCGGTAAAGATTTAGTGCTCGTTGCTGCGATTAAGAAGAGTCCATTAGCGATGAAAGTACTCTCCCTTGGCGGGCTTCACTTCAGCTACTGAATGGGCGCTTTTGTTTGTTTTCGTACGAAATCCTGTTCAGAGCGAGATTAAATGGATTTTATGTTTGCAGTTCATACGCTCAAGTCATAGCCTTTGGAATTAACATGTCAATTGTGCATCATGAAGTGCTGCTGAGATTTTGCAGCTCCTGGTGGTGCTTTGATATTCGGCTTGCCTTTAAAATGCGCTCCAGACGAGTAATATAAAATAATTTATTAGGACCCCGAATCAGTCTCTTTTTGAATTGATTTCCTCCGAATATACTGCAGAGCCTGAATCGGAGAAAGAACCGTCTATCAAATTTGTATACAACCTTGTAATGATACCGCCTTCATCTTCTTGGAAAATAAAACCTTTTATAAAATTCTAGTTTACCTCCAGAACATGGAAATAAAACACGGTCTTGGGTCTCCACTGTCGCTAGTACAGGGATGGAAAGACGTTGCCTCCATCGTCTATTTGGAATGCGTCTGAAGGATATCTGTCTTTATAAGTTTCTCGCACCTCCATAGTAATTCTATCGTTTTTCCGGAATAAAATTCCGGCATTTTCAAAAATTTATCCCAAAAACTGCAATGGAATATCCAAATTTAAGTCTTAAGTGTATATACCTAAATCAAAACTCCGACTCAAAAAACTGCAGTAGATAATAATTCGTAGAGGTGGTGAACACATTGAACAACTCCTACATTGAACCCACATTAATGCCAACAACTTCTGAAGGACTCAAGATATGAACGTAATTATTCTTTTATTTCAAAGCCAGAGGCCTTTAAGGGGCCACAGTTTGAAATTTCAGAACAATTTTCATTGGGAAATAAATATGTAATGTGGTTATCTAGGACATAAATTAGGTAATTAATTTCAGATATTTCAACAATTTTGCGTTTATAAGTGTCTCAAAAATTTTAGCCAGGATGGCAGTGATTGCTATTGGTGTATAATAAGAGCTTCTCCTTTTTAAGAGGCAAATTTTTCCGAACATTTTGGAAGCATACCACCGAGTTGTTTTTGACGATTGAACATTCGCTTCGTCGATGGGATTTAACTTTTTGAAACCTTACGAGGCTTTCGAGGTAGAAAACTTTCCAACAAAATGCCTTTAACTAAAAACCCCTTCCTTATAAGGATTCCGGGGTCAGCGTTTTGAAGGATACTATCTTTCGAGATGTCACCACCTCAGGGGTGCCCGATGAGTCAACTTTAGATTACACATAATAGAAAATCGCCTCAGATAAAATGCCAGACTTCAAGTATGAGAGAAAAGGGGAATTCGGAGGAGATACAGATTGAATTAGATACAGATTGGAGGGTATACATATTAGATTGCTGCTTCTACAGATGCCTCTACGGCTTTTGTTGATATTCCAACAGTCGCTCCTCCTTCAGCTCCTGGTACTGTTCCGCATCACGCTGCAATTGCTGTGTTCTCTCTTTATGCCCCAGTTGGTGATACCTCACTTGCAACCTCTTCTGTGGCTTGCATTATCGTTTTCTTTCCTGCAGACGCCAGAGTCTTAGTAGAATTAGAGGTTTTCTGAAGGTTTGGTGGTGATTGTGTAGGCGTATTTATTAAAGCCAGCTTCTTGAGATCCAATTTTAATAAATGTTTCAGAAAACAATTGCAACTAACTTTAGTTGGTTAAAATTGAAAACGTTATCTCGAAAATTAAAACTTTGGGAATTTCCTAATACCTTTCGCCGATACTGGCATAAATTCAGCTGAAAGCAAAAATTGTGGCTTTGTAGGCTATTACTTGGCATGAGAAGATCAACCACTTGGGCCAGGTCAGTGGCCACATCACCCGACTGGAAATCGGGATTCCAGTCCTATGCGCTGACTTTTTTCGTCTCAATGCTTAGAATCGTTCAAAATAAATACTTTAAAAATTTGAAATTTGCATTTCATGATTCTAATAAATACTTCAGGAAAATAATTGTAACTAAATTGAAAACATTTACTCTTAGAAAATTTTTATATCTCAAGATTGAATGCAAGTTGTAAAATTTGAATTTGGGATTATTGAGTCGGGTTTCAAATATGCTGCATGGAAAACATGTCCGCAAATTCCATCACAACCTAGCAGCCCTTGGGATTTAATTCGAGAATAAACCTTCTAACCAGCCATTTCTTATTCAAAATGTAGTCAATTACGATAACAACTAAAAATTATAAACAATAACATTACAGCAACAATTTCGTCCAGAAGCTCGTGGTCAGAACAGGTATAGCATAAAATGTGTCGAAACCACCGGTAGCAATGAAACAACAGATGGCGCTAAGTTCGACAAAAAAAATTGGGGGAAGATTTCTTAATTTTACTTCAAGCGATTAAATGTAAACAGCTCTGAATAAAAACACAATTGGGGATTGGTAGTGACAAGAATGCCTCGTTCTTTTCGTTTACAGTACGATAAAACTGTTCTAAACAATAACAAACTTTGTTTCCTTACATCTCTATCCAAGAATCAGACTTCCATTATTTTCAGTGTGAAGTGAACAGTTAGGAATAGAATTCCAACAATTGAAGCCACATAAAGCTCCACGTGCAGACGACAATGTACAAATATATATATATATTTGTTTCCTATAAGATGCCTCCTTCAGTAACTCTTTTGTTCGACCCTGCAATCTCGCACATCTTTGTGTACCCTGCCCTGAATATGTATATGTCTCCTTTATGATTGAAAACATTGAAAAGATGCAAACGTAAAGGTGGCTGAAATTCTGTAATAGTGGCCGTAGTCACTAATGATGGAAATTATAAGAGTTCGAAGCAATTCTGCAAGTAACAAGTGTACTTTTAAACCCATTGGGAAAATGCTTTTAAGGTGATTCAGGTATAGGTCCAACTGCAACAATTATGAGATTTAAGTAATCTCCAATCTGTACATGAGTACTCCTTTCTGCTTAGATAATATCAAACCATCTCAGCAGCAGTAGAAATTTTTAAGGAGTTAATTAAAATTGATTGATTCGTAGAAACTCCAGTTTTTGCTCGGTGCACCGTCTGCACTGTCCTGAACCCAGTCAAAGAGCTAATTTGCAGTCGAGAGATGAAATCATTCTGCTGAGGTTCTAATGCTTTGGCATTGCCACCGTTCTTCTTATGAACCTGCTCTACAAATTCTACAATTCAAAATTAATTAGGAGCTCCGAGAAGCCACCAAACCCTCCACCGTCCTATTGACTGATTGGAATCTTCTTTACAGTGAAGAGTGAATTTATACAATTCCTCCGGACAGAAGGTGACAACAAATAAAGTAAAGGTAAAAATGGAGGTGAATTTCACTGAAAATGCAACAGCGCGGACGAAAGTGCATCACAGGGAATTGCAGAAAAAAGAAAACAAGGAAATTTTGATGATGAGTTTGGAGCTGTTACTGGAACTACTACAAAGTGGTTACAAAGCATTTCAGAATCATCACCTTTTTGGGGTGCGAAGAGTCATCAGGGAGTGTCTGACCATTCAGTTAAGTGCTCCACTTACATTAGACGTTTTCGTGAATGGTGCCGCTCCGTGGAAAATGTGTCAGGAGGTGTTTCCAGTGCTTGCGTGTGATGTATTGTGAGCAGCGCCATCACGAAACGTTGGTGAATCTTTTTTTTCCTTCCCCGGCTCGCTTATCAGTAAACATTTGCGCTTTCTGGCAATGTTAATCCTGATCCTGGAAATCTGCATGTGTTGAATCCGAAAACAGACGAACGATGGTGTGGAGGCGATAAATGTGCCAGCACATCGTGCTTTAAACAATTTAAATACCGTTCCGGGTATAAATCAGGCCCTGACACCAAAGTTATATTAACAGCACGTAAATTGCATGGCCGGGTGAGACCTGCGACATAAAAATTTTTGTACTACACATACCCGCACATGTTTGCACGTAGGTGTGATTATGGTAAATGTATGTTAAGCCACTATGCTGTAAGCCCCGGCTCAGAGCCACTTTGCCCGAAATTAATTCATTGCAAAAAGATTGCGTTTTCTGGCTGGTAGCGACGATTAAACCTTTTTATGGCTCTGCAGGGCAATTTGTTACGCTGTTAGCAGGAGGCCTATTTTACCATTATTGTCCTCTGCCTGAAATCCTGTCACACATTTCTTTTATAGGCTAACGTCACGGTCGCCGCGCCGGAAGGGGAATGGAAGTTGTCCATGACTCAGGTACTTTATTTGAAACTTGCATTAAAGCATTAGGGAGGAGCATGTTCAAATCCTGGACTTCCTTTACTGCAAGGGGAAAAGGTATAAGCGAGCTATGGCATTAGCACACTTTTTTACATGTATCCTGGAGGGGACAATGGCAATGCTGGCACTGTGGTAATGTGCCTAAGCCTCTTGTTTGAAATGACATTTTTAGCAATTGTAAGATAATGCATTGGGCTGGCTCTCGTTTATTATCCGATTAAAGGACTCTTATGACTTCCGGAGAGGAAACCGGGAATTATTTCTAATTGATACTTTACCTGGTTTCTACTTTTTTTCATCTTCTTTGACAGGAATTGTGGAAAAGGATATATGAAAATTCTACCCTTAAAAGGACTGCAGGGCTGATTTTGGTGACTTGTAATACATTTCTCAACCCAAAGAGGTAGATAAATAGAATAATAAAATGTGTTTAAGAATGTCTAATGCAATTGAAGAAACAGCTCGCAGCAACAAACTTTAATCTTTTCAATCTTCCCATCAGTAGATCTTCAGGGATTCGCTATGCTCAGAGGTGGACAACATCCATTAAGTAATTTGTCTGTAGTTTGTTACCGAATCCATTTCTGAGATGATTAAGTGGAATTTAACGTTAACAAAAATTTGGAAATACAAGTTTCTACTCACTAAATGGATGAATCCCAAGTGACTTTCGGGCATCAACTGAAAAAGGATTAACTGGAGGATGGTGATTTTTATTAGAGCTAAAACTTTGTATCGAGTTTCATCCAATTTATGTTTACGTTTTGGGAAATTAAAAGCCTCCCAGATGACATGCGATTGCTTTTTGAATAATTACAAATATTTGCGTTACATTACTACCCCATTTAGAAAAGCTATCGACAAAGAATATTATTAAGCTGTGCTGGTAACAATACGTAGAAAGGAAGAAGAAGAAAGAACAAGAATATTCCAATCGAATTCTGAGCAGAATAAGACAATTCAAATTTTTACATTGATTCCGATTCGATCGTCCATACGAATTAAATAATCTGGCCCTTCGACACTCATATAACGCCTGTCGAATACTCTTAATCCCTCACTCGCTTTTACAACTTATATAAAAGTTGCTGGTGGGCGGGTCTTTCTTATTGATAGTGCTGGTAAATATGATGGTAATATTTTGGGCAAGTTATTGGGATAAAATTTTAACCGAATTCGTCTACTTTGTCGATCCAGGATAGACCAAAACTGATTCGATATCGAGCAGGTTTTTAATTCTGCCCATATGCCTTGGCATTGGGGATGATTGTGATCTGGATCGTACAAATTTAAATGCGTGTAGACGGATTTTTACGGAGCCAACCATACGTTAATTTTTTCCGACCAAAGTAATGCCTGCTAGGTATTTTCGGGTTACCAGAATTATTTGTTGATGGACTAATTTAATTTTTATATAGTACATAAAACTGCCGGCTTTTATTTAAAATTTGGCTGCCAAAGTAAATATTCATATCACTATGTTCCTGCAAATCCTGATGCGACTATATAAGGCTTATGGCATTTTTAGTAGTGATAGTCTTAGTCTTCTGCCCATCAATATAGATTAACAGACCCGTCTCAATGCAACCGTCTCAAAGTAGGAATAGAAATCGGTTTTATGCCAAAATCTAGGCTGAGGTTCTAACTTGTGCGTTTATACAACAAAAACTTTGGACTTTGGTTATGATAGTAGTCAGTGAAAGCTTGGCTGCAGTCTCATTCCTGTCTACCGAGTATCAGAACGGAGAAGTGTTTCGCAAAGCTAAGATAGGAGATCCACGTAGTCCTTGGACACTTGTAAATTCACATCACGATGAATATGCTATGTTAATGGATTGCATGATTTCCAGCGTTTTGATTTTATAATTTTAGGTGACTTTTTGAAAATATTACAATACGTGTGTTGGAGTAAAAAATTTAGAATTGCTTCAAGGGCCGAGAATGGCGTTAGTTTTAGGGGTTCTATTATTTCAAGGCAAGTAATCCACCAGACTAGAGAAAAATATGTTAAAATAGTCCCAATTCTTTCCAATCGCTTTTCTTGCCAACTTGCTATTATATTTTACTCAACAATATACTGGCATTCGAGATTTTTCTGGTTATAAAAGTAAAAGCAATCTGCCATATCAGCAACAGTCTCGTTACTATAAAATGAAGTGTAGTCTGCATTAGAATAGAAGAATTCGAAATGATAATGTAAAAATTCAAATTAAGAACATCCTTTAACACTTTTGGGAACCCGAAAATACAATAGTTTAGAAATGACAAAGGCTGGCATAACACTACACAAGAAACAGAAAGAAACACGGCAGAACTCAAGGGTAGAAATGTAAGCAGAAAATATGGAAAAGACAGAGACAGAAAACGATGAAAAAAGGAAAA